>VBRH01000387.1:71081-81686 GCA_014578085.1 Cardamine resedifolia | reverse complement strand
TTTTTTTTTTTTTTAATTATAAACGGCTTTAATCAAAAATTTGTTATCTAAAGTTATTTCCTTTCATTATATTTTGAATGTACTTAATAAATTTAAAATTTCGGTTGTTTATGTATATATAACTGGCAAAATTATGTTTAAAATTTTAAAATATGTGCATCATTTTTACATCATAAAAATATTCATGCATTTTCACCAATCCAATTGAAGATATTTACTAAGTTTAGTATAATTCATTCTCTTTTTTTATTTATTTATTATTGATTCCGAATTCGAAGGTCCATACATTTTTTGGGATGGAGGCTCGGAGCTAGCCGTTCAAAGTCTTTTCCAAATAACGTTCAAATTTAGAGACTCATTTATAATGAACTAAATCCTATATTATATTTTGACTGTTTTTATATTAATCTATATATTTAATCATACAATTTACCAACTTCTTATAGGGAATAAAACTATATATAAACATCATAACCATGGACTCAGACTTGAAGTGATTCATCATTTAAATTTGAATGTTGAAATTATTTTTCCACAAATATTGAAGAAAATATACGAGGATAAAATATTTGTTGATATAATAAAACGTGTGGCCAATACTATACTAGTCCAAATTCTGGTTAGAATTTCAGTTCTTTAACTTCCATTGGTGTTTGACATTCATTTATACCAAAAAAAAAAAAAAAAAAAACCATAAACGTGGGGGACGCAAATGTTTGAATAACCACAACACGCAGCCTCTCAATCTCACGTGCAAGCAATTACTTTATTCACTATTTATATTTTTTAAAGAAAATCTCGAAATTAGAATACTAACTGCTAATCACTGTTCGATGGACGTTGTTTAGTGTTGATGATCATTGTTCAACTTTGACTTTTAAGTATGACTTCGAAGTATTTGCATGAAAACAGGTTAGCTTTGTAATTTACAATTACTTAGCGCATGTTATTTAAATAAGGAAATATTTCATAAAAAATACACCAACTATTTATAGATTTTCATAAAAACACATGAATTTTTAAAGTACCCATAACTAACTTTTAAATTATATCCATTAAACAATCCTAAATTAATAAAATAATTTTTATTAAATTTTTTTACTAAAACATTTTTAAAATTTTAAAAATACATAAAAAATCCTAAAACGATTTATAAAAATTGCAAAATATCATATTCTTCAATGATTCAAAAAATAAATACTGAAACTGTAAATTTTGGATTTGTAAATAAAAAATATCAAAATAATATAAAATTCCTACTACTCTTTGAAAGTTCAAAAAAATTCTAAACGCTAAAATATTAAATTTTAGATTCATAATAAAATTTCCATAATATAATTATCATTTTTTCAAAACATTTTTCAAAAATAGCACCATTAAATAATATTATCTCTTAACTATATAATTATACAACTATATTCTTTATCAAGTTATTTAGATAAGAGTGTTGTGTGTAAATATAATAATTTAGTAAGTTGTATATAATTATGTCACGTGTTGATGTGAAAAGATTTAATATATATATATATATATATATATATATATTTCAAGTTTAATAATTTTTATAATTAAAAAAATATTTGGAAATTTATCTGTTTTTGATATTTTTTATTTACAAATCCAATATTTTATAATTTAAAATGTATTTTTTGAATCACTAAAGAATATGTTATTTCGTAATTTTTAATATTTTTTTGGATTTTATATGTAATTTTCAATTTAAAAAAAAACATTTAGCTAAAAATAATTAATAAATATTATTTTTATTGATTTATGATTGTTTAATGGATAAAATTTAAGAGTTGGTGTATTTAATTGGATGAAAAAAATAATTCATGTATTTTTTATGGAAATCGAAAAATAGTTGATGTATTTTTGTGAAATTTTTTATTTAAATAAATAGGAAAAAAAGAAGGATGCCGTCTCTGATTTTTTTTTACAGATGCTCATTGATCTAAAGGAAGCTCAAAACACATTTTAGCCCCTCCTTTTGGTGAAAGATTATAGTATTTCTTTATTTTTAATTCTATTTTTTTGCTTAAATTATATTCTTATCTTTTTATTATTATTTCATAACAAAAAAAAAATTCAAGAAGTAAACCTTTTTTTTTCTTTGAGTTGAAAATTAACATTCAACGAAAATATACTAAAACAATTCATTAAGTTGAAGTTTAAAGGGTCTCTTTCAAGAAAACAAAAAGTTTGTTAGAAATATTAGACGAACAATAATGATTTCTACCATTACTTTAAAAGGTAAATTAGCCGAAGGTTATAAAAACTTAAAAGGGTTTATAAGCCTTGAAAGGGTGTGAACTTGTAATGAACATAAGTAGACAAGTCTGAAATAAGTATCGAAGGGTTCCTCGAGAATAAAGTTACAAAGGTGGAAAATAAGTGACACGTCATGTATTTCTAGTTGCGGACATAAAACAACAGAAGTGGAGGAGCAGCAAAAGATGCAATTTAGCCCATAGAATCTGTCCGGTCAATTGAACATTTATTATTCTTTTTTTCTTTTTTTTTATGTAACATCTTTTCCATTTTTATTAGATATTATTGGCGTGTGCCTAGATTCTTAAAATTTACACAAGTATACATGATATACATAATGGTAAATTTGCTAAATAATCCAAATGTTTCACTTGTTTAGGCAAATTTCTAAATGACCAATTAAAAAAAAAAAAAACTAAATGACCAATTTTTAATTAAAGAGAACTCAACTTTTTGCAAGGTTTAACAAAAAGATATTTTGTATTTATGCACAAGGATGCTATTTTAGTAATTAGCGCAATGCCATATAACATATCATAGCCCAATTCCATGTTTTTTTTTTCACATGTGATTTTGAATAAAAATTAGCATATCAATGGACACTACGATTGATACATAATTCTTGAAAAATAATTGGATTAAGGATAAACATTTTGGCAAAAATACAAAAATATTTGAGCATGTAGACGATTAATTTATATAATGACGCGTTTTAGATTTATATAATTTCCAATGTGAAAATAAGGGCGGAAAATTTAGAAATAAGAAAACGAGGAGAAACGATAGAAAAATACCAAATTTAAGGGTCATAAAAGAATAAAAAATCTCAAACGTGCAATTTTAACACCCAACTCGGTGCGGTCTTAAGACGTAAGTGGACCCAAAGACTAAAACGGTGGAGCGTGGACCCCACTCTCTCTTCCTATATCTGCATCCACTTTCCGTAAATCCTCACCGTCCATTTCCAACACGTTAGATTTTTTAAAATCCAGATCCATGGCTGTGATGTACCTGATTGAAATAACGCGCCGAAAGACTTCTTTGACCAACGACCATAAGTGAAAGGTAAACAAAATCGAATTTGTTTAAATTTTACACCAAAACTTAAAATCTTTCTTTTTATTTTATTTTCTATATATATTTTTGAATAAGAATATATATTTTTCAACTTTGGAGTCTGATAAAATAATATTCTAATTTTGTAGTATAGGACTAGTTATTTATAATAGCATAAAGAGGAAAAAAAGTTATTCGATTTACGGCAAAAGAAAAAGTTATTCGATTTAGTCATTAAAATAATATTAAAAGATATTTAATACTAACGCTCGTCAAAAAAGTGAAATTTGACGTCACCAATGTTTGACTCTTTTTCTCTTTCATCATTTAAACCAAACCCCACGCACTCTCTCTCTCTCTTAAACAAACAAACTGATCTCTCTCTCTCTCTCTCCCACACGCTTTCTCTGGAGCAAATCGAAAAAATCAACGGCCAAAGCAATGAGGAAAGATGATCTCTGCATCACTGTTCCCACTTTCTTCCGATGTCCAATTTCGCTAGACGTTATGAAATCTCCGGTGAGTCTCTGCACCGGTGTTACCTATGATCGAGCTAGCATCCAACGGTGGCTTGACGGCGGGAATAATACTTGTCCGGCGACGATGCAAATTCTTCAGAACAAAGATTTCATACCTAATCGGACTCTTCAACGTCTCATTGAGATTTGGTCTGATTCTGTTCGTCGCCGAGCTTGTGTTGAATCGGCGGAATTAGCTGCTCCGACTCGAGACGAGATCGCCGACGCGATCGATAGAGTGAAGATCGAGAAGGAAGAACGAGATGACCGCGAGATTTTGTCTAAAATTCTTCGATTCTCGAGAGAGTCTGATGATAACAGAGGATTTCTCGCCGGAAAAGATGATTTCGTGCGCCTTCTCGTGGATCTGATCAGCCAATTAGATTTCAAAGCTACCTCTTCTCCTAAATCACTGGTTGTTCAAGAGGCGGTGAAGATTCTGAGCATGATCCGAAGCAAAATCTCAGATCGGAGACGCTTTTCGAATCTGATATTAAACAACGGTCGAGATCGTTTGACGGCAATCGTCTTTTTGTTTAGAACCGGAAATGTTGAATTGAAGATTGATTGCGCCGGTTTACTTGAGTTCATCGCCGTCGACGCTGTATCAAAGCTGTTAATCGCCGATAAAGAAGGATTAGTGACGGAGCTAATGAAATCGATTAGCAGAGATTCTGATTCGAGCTTAATCGAATCGGCTTTATGTTGCTTGATCGCGATCAGCTCACCGAAGCGCGTTAAACTCAATCTAATCCGAGAGAAACTCATCGGAGATGTCACGAAATTGTTAAAAGATCCGACGACATCGAGCGTTTCAGTTACTGAGAAATGCTTGAAGCTTCTCGAGACTTTAGCATCCACAAAGGAAGGGAGATCGGAAATCTGCGGCGGAGACGGTGAGTGCTTGAAGACGGTGGTTAAAAAGCTTATGAAAGTATCGACGGCGGCGACGGAGCACGCAGTCACGGTGCTTTGGAGCGTCTCTTATCTTTTCAAAGAAGAGAAGGCGCTCGAAGCCGTTACGAGTGCTAACGGTGTTACGAAGATTCTGTTACTATTACAGAGCAATTGCTCTCCCGCCGTTAGGCGCATGTTAACGGATCTTCTTAAGGTCTTCAAGGTGAATTCAAGATCTTGCCTTGCGGCTTACGACACCAAAACGACACACATCATGCCGTTTTGATTTTTTTTATACTCCTAGGATTCTTATGATTTGTTTCTTGGGAAAGAGGGGGAAAAAGCATGAAATTGTAAACACAAATTGAAATTTTGAATAGTGAATATAAACTAAAAAAAAAGAGATTCAATTCATTACTCATTGAATGTGTATTCTATAATTCTCTTATTAATGTAAAGTAAAATCAAATACAATGACGTTCTTGAATTTTCCAATCATATTGTTCGTATTATTGATATGAAATTTCTTTCTGTTTTTGAAAATACGAATTTTAATATATTCTGTTCTGTTGGTAATAGGTCCAAAATTGTCAAAAAGATAAATACGTCATATAGTTCCCATCGACCCACAAATTGTAACGATGTTACATGTGATTTTCAATACATCTTTAGAAGATTCGAAAGCATCATACACGACATAGACATAAGCCTATATAAGTCCTAATCATCTTTATATTTTTCCTCATCTTGTGGTATAATTGATGCGTTAAAGTCCAAATAAAATCTCACAAACCACTCACTATAAAACTTGAACCGATCAACTCTCTTCAATAAAAGTCATGATTTTGATCCGTTCGTGGAAATTTACTATACCATCCTCTCAAGGGTTCTAGAAAGTAGAAACGATACAAATATATATGTATTTGACTATTTATTGTATGATACTAATTCACCAAAATGTAATAAATTTAAAAATATGGAATTGTGGAACCCATGAATGAGCTGCCTCCGGACCACTTTTATTGAATATGGAAAAAGAAACTATATACTATAACCATTTAGAGTACATATTTTTTTTTATTTTTTTTCGATTATTGACTACATACAATGAACTAACTTTTGAGTTTGTGGATTCTTTAGTGTTGTTATTATTTGTATGATGTTAAAATATACATATTAAAATATTTGGATTAATATAGTCTATACGAGTCCAACTTTGAGACCTGGCCTTTGACTCTGAATGCGATAAGACCAGAGTCGACAGACCGCCCACAAAGTATGAAAACTGGGATCTGTGTTTTATTCTTTGGAATTGTTTTGTTAAGTCATTTGTTTTGGTCAGCGGAAAAGTTAGATATAGTGATTGGTTAACAAATAAGTAGAATTAAAAAGCACAATAGAGAGAAGGAACTAATAATTTATTTTCTAAAAGACGGGTATGGCCTTTTCTTGTAATGAGATTTTGAGAGTTGTAAATAAGGAATCAAGTGACCTAAAGGCTAAAGCCAACCATGGGAACACTGCTACACGAAGCTTCGGCATTGGTTGGGCCATGGCCTGTCTCTTACGAGACAATTACTGATTCTTTAAAGCTCTTCTTCTTCTTCGGTTAAGTAGATGTACTCTTGAGTCCTTGACACGTCAAAAATCTATCTGTCTTGGGTTTTGGAATAAAGCAGAAACAGATATATAATGTCACAAACGGATTATAATTATGTTGGGCTAAAAATGAAAAGGCAGGCCCATTAAGAAGTTAAAGGTCCACACATGAGCAGAGCTGGGTTTATCGTTTACAATTCGTAGGGTTCGTTCTTCTTCTCACATTCTCCGATCGCTTCGCCGTCGCAAAAATGACGAAGTTCAGGAAGCTCGGTCGCCCAGCGGCTCACCGTATGGCCATGTTCAGGTTTCTTCTTCTTAGTAGAAACTGATCCTTGATTCTTCGCACATTTCTTAAAATTCTCTCGATTGATTTAATTTTTTTTTTTGTTTCCAATCCAAAATCAGGACTATGGTTTCTCAATTGGTGAAGCACGAGCGAATTGAGACCACTGTCGCAAAGGTACTAGTTCTTAATATTGTCTAAACATGCAATGTATAGTCCTAGAAATGTTTCTCATTACTTACATTGTTGTAATAAATGTTGAATATTTGCAGGCTAAAGAAGTCCGTCGTCTTGCTGATAATATGGTTCAGCTCGGAAAAGAGGTATAGATTCATTAACAAATCTTAGTTTTGAGCTCACGAAATTGTTTGTGCTTCTCCGGTTTAAGTATTTTAGATGATATTGGTTTGATATAGATTGGCAAAAGTAACTTCTTTTCATCCGATCTCTTTCATATGGGTGGTGATGAAATGGTTTATTATAGGGCTCACTCGCTTCTGCTAGACGAGCTGCTGGGTTTGTTAGAGGAGATGATGTTCTTCACAAGATTTTTACTGAATTGGCTTATCGATACAAGTGAATCTTCCAGCCTCGTTTTTTAAAAATCTCTTCTAAGTACTCTGTTTCATCAGCTGGAATTTATCATGTGTTAACAGAGATAGAGATGGTGGATACACAAGAATGCTTCGCACTCGCATTCGTGTTGGTGATGCTGCACCAATGGCCTATATCGAGTTAACTAATTTTCTTTTCTTTATTCTTCTTTCTTCGAATTTTGTTTAGCCGCAATTATGACAAAATGGATGATGCTATCTTAAGATCAAACATTAATACTTTTGAATATGCTTCTTTGTGCAGGTTTATCGATAGAGAGAACGAGCTAAGGCAATCAAAACCAGTTACACCTCAACCGCCACCTCGAGCGCCGCTGGACCCATGGACAAGATCCCGTCTCACAAGGCAGTACGCACCACCAAAGGAGGAGAAAAGTTCTGATTCCGACATATAAATATAAGCCCATGTTGTTTCTCCTTCAACCCATAGCTTTGTGTGTCAACCTTATTCATCACTATGTTTTAGGGAAGCTAAAAATAACAAAGTAACTTACTTTTTACCCTTTGAAACAGTTTAAATGTAGTTCCCCTGAACCATCAAGCATTCACCTATTTCCTTTAAAAGAAAAATGATAAGGTCCTTTCACATTCTGCTTGTATCTATAAAATAAAGTTAAGAAGTTAAGAGTGTTCAACCACTCGACATGTATAATAAGATTTTAAAGTTTAAAGTTTCCTACTTTTTGGTATGATATGATTTATGGGTGGTTTCTTTCATCACTCGAAAAACTATTAACTTTTCTGGATTGATTATCTTCAATCAGTATCTAATAAGTATTATCTATTAATCCCAAACAGAGAGAACGACACCACACTAATATTTGACACTACAATAAAGTTACAACGAAGACCTCTCTTGTCTTCTTTTCAAAGCCCTAAAACACCAGTTTCCTTTTTACAACATCAAGCAGTTGTCGTCGAAGCCCACTCATCAGCCTGAATAAAATTGGCCACAGAGTAAACATCAACATGCCTCTCTGGTATTTCACTACTCCATGGAACCCTACTCGATCTAACCGATCCCGGACCCGTATTCTTATACTCACCATAATACAAAGTCTTCAAGGCGAAATCCCCGTTCCAAGGCATCCATCCATCAGGACTAATCAAAGACTCAAGATTACAATTTACAAAAACCGTCCTCGAAAACTCCTTCCATGGTCTTCCCAAGAAGTTCTTATGCCCTTTAGGGTTAGCTTGAAACTCCTTCATGTATTCCTCTGTCCCATTAATCGAACAGTTCCAAAACACGAATCCTGTGGATTGCGATGCATCGATCCTCCCGTGTGCAGTAATCGCGTTGTTTGCGCCACCTTGTTCGAGTTTGGAATGTTTTGAAGCGATTAGGATTTCGCAGTCTTGGAATACGGCAGCTGAGTTACCGAAGATGAAGTCGACGTTGCCTTGGATTCGACATTGTTTGTAGAATTGACGGAGAGAGTGAGAGTAAAGAGTGTCTTGGTTCCCAAGAAACTCGCAGTTTTCGAGTACCGAGAAATCGCTGTCCGATCTAAACGCAACCGCTTGGTGGGCGTCTGCTCCTGCCGTGTTCTCTATGGTTAAATCACGAGCCATAAATCCATCGCCGAGAACTCCTACCAATACCAATACCAAAAACATGTGTTGTAACATTTTTTAGATTGAGAAAAAAAAAATTTCTTGAACCTTTGTCCAGATCTTTGATTAAATCTAGCAACTTATTTTATGATTAAAATAACATATGTTTGTTTATACAACAGAATCCAATGGATATTTTCAATGTCAAATGTCACATGGACTTCTGTCTCTAGTGGAACCAGGAACAGTCCCATTTAGTCAGATGGACATAACTTGAATCTTGAAATTAAATAAAAAATAAATATTATTCTTTTTACGTAAACCAAGATACAGAGTACTAAAAAGATCACCAAAAAACAAATTTTATGTTTGACTTTAATGTTCTTCCCGTTTATGATTCCCTTAAGTAATTACTAAATTTAAAGAAAGGTTTAACGAAGTTGTAAAAACAGTAACACTCACCGACAGTTGCAGAGTTGAATGTTGTCATCCCAGGTTGCCCTACATTCAGCGACCCTGTAATTACCGTTTTACCCATTCCGTCTCCGATGAAAACAACGTTCTTTTTCTCAAACGGAACTCTAACGGTTTCCTCATACACACCTTCTCTAATCCGTATCACAAACTTAACGGTTCCGTTAGTATCCGGCGCTGCGTTAACGGCTTCCTGCACCGTCTTGTACGTACACCCATTCCCTCCGTTTTTACACACCGTCACGTCTTCCGTTAAACCAGACGGAAAACCCAATTTAACATCCGTACCCGTACCCGAGCCCAATCTCGGCACAGCTTTCTCCCAAAAACCATCTCGTTCCGTCGCTGGGTGGATCCACGAAACGACGTCGTCTCCGAAATTATCGAACGATAACATCATGCTCAACGCGTTTCCGGTGAGGTTCACGAGATCTTCGAAAAACGTTACAGTCTCGACGACTTGCTTCGTGTCGTTGACGGTTTTGAGACCTGACCAGCAATCGAACTGGTAAGCTAGAGCTGCGCTCATCCACGCACGAGCGTCTTTGATTTCGCCGCTTTTTACGGCGAGGTCCGTTGATTCAGTGCGGTGTTGGGAGTAAGAGAGGATCTCGAGGCAAATGTTAGCGATGTTCGTGCGGTTTTTATTCTCTGCGGAGGAGTCTAGGATAGATTTGATTTTCGATTGGCCGGATTTGAGATTCTCCAAGGAGACGGAAATCGCCGAGTGGATTATCTGAACCGGTTTAGGATCCGGAGGGACCCGACCCGGTTCTGATAGGGAGGTAACGCAGTGATCTGGGATACGTGTTGCGTTACATGCGAGACGAATCTGAGCGATTGGAGGAGGAGAAGGAGGTGCCGGCGGAGGAGGAGGAGGAGGATCACCGGAGGAGGGGGATTGGTGTGGTGGGTTACGGTGGTTGCGGGAGGATTTGGAGACGGTGGCGTAGATGAGAAGAGTTACAAGGAGGAGGAGAATGGAGGACATGGCAATAATGATGAGGATGCAATTACGGGAAGGGAGTTTTTTCCGGTGAGATTTAACGGCGGAGGTAGCTAACGGAGTTGAGGAAGAGGCGGAGAGAGAGTACGGCAGTTTGGGAGAATCCATCGGAGGGAGAGAGATATATTTGTGTATATATGTGTGTATATGTGTAAAAGCTTATTCAAAATTAATTGAAATTGGGGGAAAAAAATCAGATTGAAGAATAATTGAAATCTGATTGAGGGAAAAAAAGACAGAGAATGAGATTCAGGGATTGAGAGCGATGGCCATTGGAGATGAGAGAGTAGAATTTTCTGGGTTTTGCCGTGTTTTTTTTTTTTTTTT
>VBRH01000387.1:45327-63182 GCA_014578085.1 Cardamine resedifolia | reverse complement strand
TAAAACTTGAAATAAAATATTTATAAATATATATATATATATATATTAAATCTTTTCACATCAACACGTGACAAAATTATATACAAAATATTATATTATTATATTTACATACAACACTGTAACTTGGTAAAGAATATAATTGTACAATTATATAGTTAAGAGATAATATTATTTAATGGTGCTATTTTTGAATTTTTTTTTTGAAAAATGATAACTATATTATTATGAATCTAAAACTTTATATTTTAGCTTTTAGAGTTTTTTCAATTTTCAAAGAGTAGTAGGAATTTTATATTTTTTTGATATTTTTTTATTTACAAATCCAATTTTTTACAATTTCAATATTTTTTTTTTGAATCATTGAAGAATATGCTATTTTGCAATTTTTTATAATTTTTTTTAGGATTTTATATGTATTTTCAAATTTTAAAAAATATTTTTATTTAAAAACATTTAATAAATATTATTTTCATTAATTCATGAGTGTTTAATATATACAATTTAAGAGTTGATATATTTTAATGGATGAAAAAAATAATTCATGTATTTTTGTGAGTACTTTCAAAGTTCATGTATTTTTATAGAAATCGATAAATAATTGATGTATTTTTATGAAATTTTTTATATAGATCCAGCAAAAGTTACCTAAGAACAGTATTATTTTATTCCATCAAACAAATATAAAATATCTTTACTTCCCAACGCTTGAGCTTTTCGATTTTCTCCCCAAAATCTTCGGCACTAGCCGCGACTTAAGATTTTGCTATGATTAGTAAAATGATATGGAAATATAAAATTCCAATGTTCAGATTCAGATTTTCTAAAATATTGTCCTGCTTGGCAATTTAAAACTAGTAGCAAAGAAGAAAAGTAATAAAGTAACGGTATTAAAAGTTACAAATTCTATATTAAATTCATTTGATATTAATACTACAGCTTAAATAGAGAGTTTACCAAAGTGAATGCAATGTAAATCATTCAACAAGGCGATCAAGAATCCCGGAGACAACACCGCATATACGTTTCAAACTCTCTTCGCGTCGACGAATCTCTGCCGGATAAACCAATCCTTTAACTCGCTGGAAAATATTTCGGCAAACATTAGGATAATCCTCCGCCGCCAACACATGCATGGAAGCATAATCATAAGCTTCCTCATCAAGATCTTGAATTGTTAACCGGAGAGAATCAGCGGCGAGAGTATACTTCTCGGAGCAATCTTGTAAGACTTTTTTAAGGATGGGATCGTGTGTGGTGAAGGTTAGGTTTCCGGCGAGGTAAGTGGCGGTGGAGGTGGCGTTTGTCATACCTACGCCAACCATAATGGCGGCCAGACCTTTTGTGTCGGCTGAGCAACTTCTTGGGTCGGATTTGAGAGCTGAGACGCAGAGGTCGTAGTAGTGTGTGGATTTGCAAGTTGATTCGATCTTGGTCGTGTTGGATTTGGTTGAGATTAGGGCTGATGACGAAAACGCTATGGTAAGGAGGAGGAGGAGGAACATGATGGGAGTAGCCATTGCAAAAGAGGGTTTCAAGTGAGAGAGAAAGAGATAGAAAAAGAGGATTCTTGTTTTTATATTCTGAGCAGTTTCTTATTTTTAAAAAAGTATCTACTATATATTAAAAATTATCTTTGTTGAATGAAACCTTTAACATATACTTAATTAATATGACAACGGCTACTCCTATCATAACTAATATAATTACGGAATAATTTTGGTATTTTTTAATTAAATTTTGTGCTATAATAATTTATACTTAGCTATCTTCCGCTGTAAGTTATAACACAAAAAATTAAATTAAGTTGACCATGACACTTTGACATAAAATTAAGTCGAGTAGTTTGTGCTGATATTACAAGTTTACAACTATTGCGAGTGTTTAAGACTCTGATCATGACTGGACAACATTGTTTGAGCAAAAGAAAACAGAGTTAAAATAATATATATATATATATATATATTCTGGATTACTCTATTTATTTAGTATTTTTTGTTTTTAGCTGCATTTTTTCTTCACTTTTAGTGAAAACAGATGGAAAATTTCCCAACAAAAAATACAATATTTCATTTCCCTCTATATTTACTTCCTCTTACTCTAAATGCAAACTCTAAAAAGTGCTAGCCAAATTAAATTAGGTTTTAAGTGTCCGGTCAATTCATTACTTTTTCATTTGTTTACATAATTGTTGAACAATAATTAATTGATAGAACAAGATATATTCAAAGAAAATTTATTTTATCGATGACTCATTTTAACTAAAGAATCAGCCACTTCATTTTCTTACTTCGGAAATTTGGATAAAAAGTTGTTTGCTCAACCCAAAAAAAAAATTGTTTAAGGATTTTGCCACTCTTTTCCTTACAATTATGCGATTTCGCATCAATATTAAAAGCATGAGGTGTATAGTAGTTACAAACTTAAATTTATGTAATATCACCAAATTAATCATTTAGCTGAAATTTGTTGCTATAGTCCTATGTCAAATCAAAAGAATTCATAATGTTAATAGGTGATTTTTATTTTGTCAGGTTGCCATATATGGTGTTAACATGTGAAAAAATGGAAAAAGGAATCTATCTTATCCTTCTTCTTTTTTTTTTTTCGTTTAAAAGTAAGCCTGACATATCGTAATCCAAAAATAAAAATAAATAAATAAATAATGATATGAAATTTTGTACTTTATGAAATTAACTAAATTACAAGATACAAATTGTCTAGTGACCATAATTTCAGAGACATGATGATAAAGAGGACGACGAAGATGAGTTGTGTTTGACTGTTTGGTGTTTGCTTCTTGGAACTTTGTGAGTTTTGGTTCTGTGAAATCTTGTCATTAGTACAAATCATAAAACCTTGTTCGGCTGATTCCTATTCACGACAAAAACTCCCTCTGTCACTCCATCTCTTATTTAATTTTTTTTTTTTATCCCTCATTTTCTCTTTCGGTATCACATTTTATAGGAAAACTTCTTATATTTTGAAACACAAAAAATTCTAAAATATTTTATATTATGAAACCGATGAAGTATCTCAACTATGATTACGACGATTTCGATTTTTACATGGTTTACATGTTTATAAACATATGGGTAGTAAACATGTTTAAATGTTTAAAACGGAGATTAACAGCGAAGCGGCATGGTTATGGGATTTGTATATTTTAACAAGCCCAAGAGAATAGGCCCAAACTACTTTTTTAAAGCAATTAATGGGCCCCACTCCTTACAAATTGCGTTCTTTACCCGTATGAGAAAAAAATCCACCCGGAAAAATCTCCGACCCGACTGAGAATGGGATCGTCTGCGAATACAGAGACGACGATTATCACCGCCTCTGCGGCGTCGAACCACCAGCATACGTCAACAGACTGCGGAGATGCGAATGCGAATCGTAATCCTGCGGCGATACTCGATCGCACGACCTCAGAATCGGATGCGTCGAAGAAGAGAAGAACCGGTGTGCTTCCGCTCGAGGTTGGTACTCGCGTGATGTGTCAATGGAGAGACGGAAAATACCATCCGGTGAAAGTTATCGAGCGCCGGAAGAATTATAACGGTGGCCATAATGATTACGAGTATTACGTTCATTACACAGAGTGTATGTCGTTTCCAATTTTGAATTTAGGGTTTTTGGGATTGGAGCTGAAATTTCGAAAATTGAATTAGAGGGCTTGATTTTTCACAATTCTTGTGAATACTGCAGTTAATAGAAGATTGGATGAATGGATTAAGCTGGAACAACTTGACCTTGATTCAGTAGAGTGTGCCTTAGATGAAAAAGTTGAAGACAAGGTAACCATTTTTCTTCAAATTATTTAGCTTTCTTTTCCTGAATTTTGCACTGAACAGAGAGGTATGCCTGTGGTAATAGGTGACTAGCTTGAAGATGACACGACACCAGAAACGGAAGATTGATGAGACACATGTAGAGGTAAGTGATTGTCTAATTTAGAAAAACTTTTGTTTTTTGTTTTTGGGTGGTTTTAGTGAACTGTGTGACATGGTTATGTTCTGGTGTTTTCAATATCTGTATAGGGTCATGAAGAGCTGGATGCTGCGAGTTTGCGTGAACACGAGGAGTTCACGAAAGTGAAGAACATAGCAACGATTGAGCTTGGGAAGTATGAGATTGAGACTTGGTACTTCTCTCCATTTCCGCCAGAATACAATGACTGTGTGAAGCTCTTTTTCTGTGAGTTTTGCCTCAGTTTTATGAAGCGCAAAGAGCAGCTTCAAAGACATATGGTGAGCAACTGTTTTTTTTTTTTTTTTAATTAATTTTCATACATACCTTTTATGGTTCATTCTTTTTACTTAACTTTTGCTCAATTGTTCGTTTTCTATGTAGAGGAAATGCGATCTGAAGCACCCACCTGGGGATGAAATCTATCGAAGTTCAACTTTGTCAATGTTTGAGGTAATATCCTGATACCTCATTTTTATATCGTTTTCTCTAGTCTTCTTCTCGCAGCAAGTGATGTTCATATATTCAGCTTTGTCACTTAGGTTTTATATCTGGAAGCTGATAACTACTTTTCTCTAACATTCAGAAATGAATTTTCATGACTTGGGAGTTTACTTGTATTATCTCACAGGTGGATGGGAAAAAGAACAAGGTCTATGCACAGAACCTCTGTTATCTGGCCAAGTTATTTCTCGACCACAAAACTCTTTACTATGACGTTGATTTGTTCCTGTTCTATATTCTCTGCGAATGTGATGATCGCGGATGCCACATGGTTGGATACTTTTCAAAGGTACCAACACTCTTTGGCTAATGGGTCTGTTATGTAGAATTATCTAGGTAGTTTTGATATGTGGATCCTTATCATTTTTTTTTTCTCGTGAAACTCATTATATAACATATGTCGGATACATGGGAAAAGGTTTAAACTTCTTTTTAAAAACCACTTATCACAAAGAATTTAAGAACTCTTTTTGTTTGTTTGTTTAAGAGAATACATATATGTTTGGTTTCAATTTGATGGTCTGATGAAAGCAAATGTAATTTCTGTTGGTACAGGAAAAACACTCGGAAGAAGCTTACAACTTGGCTTGCATCCTCACCCTTCCTCCATATCAAAGGAAAGGCTATGGAAAATTCTTAATAGCCTTCTGTGAGTTTTTTTCTTTTTCTTATTCATTTAACTCTCTTGTTATTTTCTCTCACATCTCTCTATAAAGCTTTTACATGTTATGTTGTGTTATATAGCTTATGAACTCTCAAAGAAAGAGGGCAAAGTCGGGACACCGGAAAGACCCCTCTCTGATCTTGGCTTAGTGAGTTACAGAGGTTACTGGACTCGGATTTTATTAGACATCTTGAAAAAGCACAAGGGAAACATATCTATCAAGGTATATATATATATATATATATATAGCTACATATTCTGAGTCATGCTTTTAGCTTATCCATGAACAGATTATTTCATATATCCCAACCTTTTTTTTTCAAATGTAGGAGCTGAGCGACATGACAGCGATTAAAGCAGAAGATATATTAAGCACCCTTCAGAGCTTGGAACTGATACAGTACAGGAAAGGACAACATGTGATCTGCGCGGATCCTAAGGTGCTAGACCGACATTTGAAAGCGGCAGGCCGAGGTGGTCTTGATGTAGATGTTAGCAAAATGATATGGACTCCTTACAAAGAGCAGAGCTAAGAGCTAGAGCCGTTGCACTTCAACTGGTCTTCTTGAAATTTGCATTTCCTTCAGATGACTTTTGTCTGTAAAAAATCTAACACGCACTTTGTTCAATAGATGTTCTTGTAACTGTAGAAATCGCTTGTCTGGATGGTATAACGATTACTAGTAACATCATGTTTCCAGTATGATTGACAATGATAGTTTAAAACTTTTTACGTACCAAAAGCAATTCTCTTGTATATTCTCTATTCTGGCGGGTATACAAAAATAAACAACCAATCACAGAAATCCAACAATAACAGAAGTGGTTTGATTTTTGCTGTGACTTGATCTTAGTTAGTTTGATTTTTGATTTTTTTATAACATATCTTGAAAATTTTAATTAGGGTTCTTTGTGCTGCTTTGAGCTGCAAATACACTCAGGGTAAGGATTCTCATAAAAGGCTTCTTCAGTTCTAAACCTGGCACGTCCTTTGATCCCCTGTGTTGCTCCTTTCCTTCTCCTTGGTGCACCTTGTCTGCAAAACCCATCCAAACACTCTCTTATCGCACCAAAGATCTGTTTTCTTAGGTTTATTGCAATTCTGACTTGAATAAGAAGTAAACGTATGATTCTTTTCTTACCTGTCTTGATGCATTTGCTTCACAAGATTAGATAACTTTGCTCCTTCTTTTAACTGTCCTCTCTCCATCTTACTAAAGAGTTTCACTAGTCCTTTCCTGCATACAACACAAAACTTGTCATGGCGCCATAACAAAATGAGTAAAAAGATGAAAGCTTTTATACAGAAGGAAGAAGATAGAACCTGTCTGGAGTGATAGTCCTGCGATGACCTAGAAATCTGCGGTGACCTTCAACCGCTCTTGCCATGTTTCCAGAATGCGAAGGAACAAACACATCACTCTCCACTGATATTATATAATCAAGAGCAGCCGTTTTAGTCGCATGGCCTGTGAAACCTTTTAACTCATCTTTCCCAGCAAGCGTTTCCTACAACATCCAGTACATGAAACTAAACCTTATATCATCTTTAGATTGCCAGTAACATGAAAATATTAAGAGAGGTGGTTAAGCAGACCTTAAAAACTAGATTCGGGAAGCGCGATTTGAGTTCAGAGAGTCTATCATCACCCCCATAGATTTCCCCTGCAGCAATATAAATAACTGTTGATTGAGAATATCCGAGACCTTTCAGAAATATTCCCACTTCTTTTGGAGTCAATGGACAAAGGCCTTCCATTCTCTGCTCTGTTGAATTTATACTTTTGATCTTCCAGTGGCTTGTACTCTCCCTGTGATCAAATCAAACCGATAGCATTATTCTGGGATTATGTTTTTCAAGTTTGCTATGTTAAAATAGATGCACAGAGTAATCAATTACCGCATTACTCGAAGTTCTTCGGATTCAGCATCAGTGAGACCATAGGTACAACCAGTGAAAGCCAACATGTCTTTCTCATATCTCAGATGCAATGCAATATATCTCCCAGCACGTGACTTGAGTCTCTCAACCAGCTTCTGTGGTGTCACCGTCATGATTGCTCAGAACCCAAAGTCTACAGGAAGCCCCATAGGACACCTCTTAAATGCATAAACTAATGAGACTTATGTATGATAGAAAAAATAAGTGTTCAATCTTTTATCAGGCTTCTCCTAGTAAGGCCCTAAGTGCATTACACAATCATTATTGATAGTTCTATCATTTGATGACGAAAACTCACTGACCCAAACGATGGATTTTGAACTTCTATATGACTACATTACTCAAAGAAAACATAAACTTAAAATCTTCTGTGTATGCAAAGTAATAAAGTTTTACTACAGCCTAGCTATGTCGTGTGTGGGTGATTATATACAAGAACAGTAAAAAATTAAAATGAACAGCAAGAGGGGTCCAAACCTGTCCAAGGCTTTCAATTGCAGGAGAGAAGCGGAGACCACGATACAGTGCACGGCATCTCAATCTCTGAATGTCAATAGGCAGGTCATTATTTGCAAGGCGAGAATCTGATTTCGCGACATGGATGACCTGCATTGTTATTTTTCTGTAAGTGGTTAACAACATTGCTAATTATTCTGCAAGTTTAGTGCTACACATTGAGTACAGAGCAGATGAATGAAACAGCAGATGAAAATTTCAAAACAGAAGTTGCAAAAGACCTTGTACTCCTTCCACAAGTGTGTCATTTCTTCATAATATCCCACACCAGACCAAGAAGTGAAATGCTTCCTTGCTCTAGGTAGAGATTCCACATCCTTTGGTAGCTTTTTAATAACCTTAACATCTCTTTTCAGGGATTTGATGAAATGTTCCTCGTCAAAAATATCTGAAAACACACTGAGGCATAGTGAAGTGTAAGTTAGCAATAGTATAAATCTCATAACTAGTAACTAAGAGCCAGACAAAAAAAGAAAAAAAGAAAAAAAAAAAGAAAAAACTGTAATTGATGTCTATTTGAAGTTCAAAAACCTTGAATCTTGCCAAAACGATCGCTTGTCCAGATCAGGAATGACTAAAGTTGCATTCATGATGTGCGCAACAGCCACTATATCCGCTATCTGTACATTAAACAAGCTTCTCGAATCAGTTGGGATTTGGGAGAAAAATTCATACTAAACATGAAAAAATCAACTTAATGGTTTCAGTTTTAGTGTTAGGAACTTACACCAGTGCGCATTTGATTAAGTCCACCATTACTTCTCACTGTTATATAATGATCTGATTCTGAAAATTCTGCAAAAGATAAAGACAATTGTGTGTTTTAAGAACAACATAAAGAAAGGAGCCTGAAATGAATCAAAGCATAATTCCAAATTCATAAACAAGAATCCATCAGAAACTGAAATTGAGCTCTTCTTCTTCTTCTTTTTTTTTTTTAAATTTTATTTACCTTTATATTTAGGAGTAGGTTTGACACATGGATGCAAACCAAAGCTGAAAGGAGGAGTCCAAAGTTGAGGCTTTTCATTCGATTTCTGCAAATTCCGAAGCTCAAATTGTTACATCAAGAGTTTAACTTTCTCAATTTGTTACGATCAAAACCAAATCAAGTCACTTCATTTCTTCATTTTTATCCAAAACCCACTAAAGTAAGAACCATACCTTCTTCGGAGGCAAATACGGAGGTGGCAATTCTGCTGAATCAGTCAGATCCCGATGTTGGATTTGGTCATCGGTTTGAATGTTTCTGGAGCTGAAGACGAGAACCCAGATGGTAAAAGCAAATATGAAGAACAAGTAGAGAGAAATAGCTTTTATAGAGAAGAATCTAGCTGAAGAAGAAGATGAGATTATCGAGCGAGATAAGCTTCTGTGTTTCACCATCTCTGATGAAGAAGACAGATCTACAACGGTCTCTTTCCTCCTCCGGACATCAAGCTTTTGCTCGTTCAAAACCGGTTTGGTTTCAAATTTGCTGTATTACCGGAGATTTGAATTTGAATATGTCCGGTTCTGTCATCACCGGTAAAATTTTTTTAACGGTACCGCGATTCATCCAAATACTATAAAACGCTCCGTTTTAAGTACATCACTTCGGTATCAAAATAACGTTTTTTTTTCCAGAATACGAATTTTATTGTACATGTGATGTCCGGTTGCGATAGAACCCGGTAATCTCCTAAAACGGTGCGTTTTTTGAGAAGCTGTAAAAACGCACCGTTTCGATCGTCTCTTCCAATCTCCGTGAAGAACCCAGCTTCAAATTTCACCTCTAGAAATTTTGTTGCTATCGTTTTGCTCCGCCACCTAGAAATCGAGGGAAACAAATCTCTTCTGTGATGATTTGAAAAATGGCGTTTTATTTGTCGAGTTCGTTAACTCCAACCCATTTCTCGAAACCCTTAAACCCTTCTAATACCCTCTTCCGCATTCAATTTCGAGGTCCTCTAACTAGTTTCGTCCGTCGGAGAATACCAACGGAAGCTAAATTAACTTCCAAATTCAGTCTTTTTCCTTCACGAAGAAATGGTTTCATCACTACTTGCAGTACATCGAGCTTTGAGTCTACTGAGTCTTCAGTTTCACAGGAAGAAGATGCTGAATCGAATCCTCTATTTGAGGTTTATCTCTCTGTTTATCTCTACTTCAAATTCGATGCTTTTCTTTTCTCGAATGGAAAGTGAAGAACTTTGAATTGTATACTTGTAGCGTCATTGATAGTCTTAATCAGCTCATTCCTGACTTTAAGGGAGTTTTACAAAGCTTTGATTATTTTTTTGGATTTTTCAGAGATTAAGAGAAGCTGAAAGAGAACGACTTAGCAACATGGAAGAGCTCGAGAGAAAAGCTAATGTACAGTTAGAAAGGCAGCTTGTGATGGCTTCAGATTGGAGTAGAACATTGCTAACGATGCGTGGGAAGTTAAAGGGCACAGAATGGGATCCTGAAACCTCTCACCGTATCAATTTTAGTGATTTTATGAAGCTATTAGATTCCAACAGTGTTCAGTACATGGAATATTCAAATTACGGACAGACAATATCAGGTTCGAAGTTGCAGAATGTTTATTATGTTCAGTGCTTTTTTATTTTGTTAGTCATGCCAATGAAATAGATTTGCTCAACTGCGGTTTTAGTTTTGAAAAAAGTTAGGTCCTTTTCGTGGTTTCTCTTTCCATGTTGTTATTGCTCTTTATTCTGATTTCGGCGGTTTCCAGTCTGACTAGTTTCTGTTTAATTGGCATTGCCAAATATTCTATGTGTCTTTCCGAAATGGTATTCAATATGAATTATGTATTCGATTCCTTGCATCATGCTGCTCAAAGGTAGGATATGGTGTCGTATTTTCGTGAAATCTTTTGCTTAAGTTTTGTTGTTGGTGCAGTGATATTGCCTTATTATAAAGATGGGGAGCCCCAAGTAGAAGAAGAAAACTCAAAAAGGGAGATAATATACCGTCGTCACATTGTGGATCGAATGCCAATTGATGGTTGGAATGATGTATGGAAGAAGTTGCATCAGCAAATAGTCAACGTTGAGGTTTTTAATGTAGATGTGGTTCCAGCTGAAGTCTATACTACGGTTGCCACTTTTGTGATATGGTCTATGAGACTTGCCCTCTTTGTTTCGCTTTATGTTTGGATCGACAGTATTACGAGGCCAATCTATGCCAAGTTAATTCCTTGTGATCTCGGAACCCCTACCAAAAAGATTAGGCAACCCCTCAAACGCCAAGCACTCGGTTCCCTAGGCAAGAGTCGGTATGTTGAGAAATGTACTGCTTCCTACGGGTATTTACCACTTCTGCTCGAGTTTATTGGATCTAAGATATTGTTTGATTTTCTCTGTCAGGGCAAAATTTATATCAGCAGAGGAGAAAACTGGTGTAACTTTTGATGATTTTGCGGGTCAGGAGTATATAAAGAGGGAATTACAAGAAATTGTGCGGATTTTAAAGAATGATGAGGAGTTTCAGAATAAAGGTATTTATTGTCCAAAAGGTGTTCTTCTTCATGGACCTCCCGGGACGGGGAAAACTCTGTTGGCTAAAGCTATTGCCGGAGAAGCTGGTTTACCTTTCTTTGCAGCAAATGGAACAGACTTTGTCGAGGTGGGTAATGGATTGTGTTAACATGAATAACAGTGCCCAATATCTTGGTTTTTTTAAGGTCTTGAGTTAATGGAGTCTCTTTTCTCTTTAAAACTCTCAGATGTTTGTAGGAGTTGCAGCATCTCGTGTCAAAGATCTTTTTGCTAGCTCTCGGTCATTTGCACCATCTATTATCTTTATCGATGAGATTGATGCAATTGGAAGTAAGCGAGGTGGACCAGATATTGGTGGGGTAATAATGCGATGCTTTCTTTGTTCCGTAAATTAGATCTTATTTTAAGAGATATAACTTTCTTTTAAAATATGTTACTAACTGAATAGGGAGGAGCAGAGAGAGAACAAGGTTTGCTTCAAATATTGACTGAGATGGATGGATTTAAAGTTACTACATCACAAGTAATGTTTTTATTTGCTATAAAGTTTCCATTTCGCGTAAACCTTTCTTGCTATTAATCGTGGATTTTGTCAGGTATTAGTCATAGGTGCGACAAATAGATTAGATATCCTTGATCCTGCTCTCTTAAGAAAAGGGCGTTTCGACAAGATCATAAGAGTTGGGTTACCTTCAAAAGATGGTAGATTGGCCATATTAAAGGTACTTAATTTCACTTTCCGGAATCAGAGAGTGTTGGTTTGCCTTGTGCTTTAGCTAAAGGCTCTCTTTGTATGAAAGGTACATGCTAGAAATAAATTTTTCCGATCTGAAGATGAGAAGGACGAGTTGTTGCAAGAAGTAGCTGAGAACACTGAAGATTTTACTGGAGCAGAACTGCAGAACGTTCTGTAATAACAAAATGCTACAGCTTTAACTATATGTTTAGAGAATTGCATACGAAATACTAACCGAAGATCACTGATGTTTGGTTAATTGTTTACAGAAATGAAGCTGGAATCTTGACTGCTAGAAAAGATTTAGATTACATTGGAAGAGAAGAACTCCTAGAAGCGCTTAAAAGGGTAATTAGTGTTGAATTTCCAGTTATCAACGTTAGGTGCTGTGTTAGCAAATTTTGATTCCACTGATTACAGCAAAAAGGGACATTTGAGACTGGACAAGAAGACAGTACCGAAGTTCCAGAGGAACTGAAATTGAGATTGGCTTACCGAGAGGCAGCTGTTGCTGTTCTAGCTTGTTATCTCCCAGATCATTACCGACCAATCAGAGAGGTTGGTCAAGAAATTTGATTTCAGTTTCCTTCATGTGTTCGTTTGGATTATAGCATGACTAAGACCATTGTTCCGTGTGCTTCTCTCTGCAGACTGATATAAACTCAATCCGAAGCCAACCTAATATGCGCTATGCGGAAACTTCAGGAAGAGTTTTTGCGAGAAAGTCGGATTATGTGAACTCAATAATCCGCGCATGTGCTCGTAAGTTATTAAGCCAATAAAGTCAAGACTTTTTACTATCGTTATTTCTGTATGGATCAGCAAAATCTCTGTTGCTTACTTCATTCCCTTGTTTGTATATAGCTAGAGTAGTTGAAGAAGAGATGTTTGGAATAGAAAATTTGTGTTGGATATCTGCTAAGTCTACTTTAGAAGCTTCACAGCGAGCAGAGTTTTTGATTCTTCAGACAGGAATGACCGCTTTCGGAAAAGCATATTACCGAAACCAAAGAGACCTCGTTCCAAACGTAAGTTTTTTTTTTAAATACACCCCTTGATTTTTTATTTTAGCTCTTGAGAATCTCTGAAACCACCAATTTTATTCTTTTTCTGAGTAGCTTGTTCCGAAACTTGAGGCATTACGCGATGAATACATGCGGTTTGCTGTTGAGAAATGCTCAGCAATCTTACAAGAATATCAATCAGCTCTTGAAGAAATCACAGGTTTCAAATATCAAATGCTCTCAGTTTCTTCATTACAGTTGCAGATATCATCATACACTCAACACTCAACAGTCTTATAGAGTGTAATAATATTTTCAGATGTGCTTCTTGAGAAAGGAGAAATCAAAGCCGATGAAATTTGGAACATTTACAAGACAGCTCCCAGGGTTCCTCAAGTTAGTTATTTTTTTCCATCTCTTTCTCTTTTCTCTCTGTTTCAGTTTTTTCAGATCCTTTTATTTATGAAAACAGAAACCCGTGAGACCTGTCGATGAATATGGAGCTTTAATCTATGCGGGAAGATGGGGAATTCACGGTGTATCGCTTCCCGGAAGAGTAACATTTTCACCAGGAAACATTGGTTTTGCAACATTTGGAGCTCCTCGTCCTATGGAGGTGTGTAATCACTCAAAGATCATAACAACATAAACCATTACAACTTTTATTTTTGTTCTCTTATATTTCCTCTTGTGTTGTGTTTTATGCAGACACAAATCATTAGCGATGACACATGGAAACTAGTGGATGAGATTTGGGATAAAAAGGTTGAAGAAATAAAAACAGAAGCTGTAATTCAAGTTGAAGAAGAAAAGAAGAAACCTCAGATTCTGATGGCAACGCATTTCTTTTAATTGTAAGTTTCTCAGATTCTCGGTTTCATTAAAGATCGATGATCATTGATATCGGAAAATATTAACATGAGTTGCTGATTTCATCTCTCTTTTTGCAGTTCGGATTCGCGGTCTCAAGAACATCATAGGAACAAACCTCTCCAGATGAAACTTAGAGATGATTATGTATTCTATAAAACAGAGAGATTTGTTGAGAGATGTTAGAGATTTGTTGAGAAATGTCAGATATGATCATTTTAGTACAGAATTGGATATTTTGTTATTGATGCAAGTTTGGTTGGCTGTAGGGTATGGATAAAAGAAAAAAGGTAGATGCAATCTCATCCCACTTTAAAAACAAAATCAAGATTGCTTTCTCTTTTCAAATATTTTGATTTTTCTTTTTCATAACCAATTTGAATATCATTATCTGTATTAACAATCATAGAAATGTTGAAAGACATTTGCAAATTGAACACCTAACCAATGGCGACAATAAAGTCGCAGGTCGATATCAAAACCATCATCTTCTTCGTTATTAGTTTACATGTAATAACTCCTTTGTTCTTTAGCAGCTTGTACATTTTTTTTTTTTTTAGATTCAACTATTATCTCTACAAAATACCCTATTTGTTTTGTTTTCGAGTTTTCGGAGGCAATTACGAAATTATAGATAGTGCGAAAATTAGATCGTGTCGTAGTTCTCTGTATATGTATGATGTATCATTTTCTATACGATTTAAAAACTGTGGAAGGTAGAAGATATTTTTGGTTAATCATTTAAAGTCGGACCAAAGAATGAACAAGTTGCTTAGATTCCAAGTTATCCATAATGAAAGCTATATAACTCACAATATAATCTCTGATCTCAGTATGATACTAAGAAAATAAATAAACAAAAATGGACCATACGTACATTGTACGTTCTTCATTTATTTATTTATTTATTTTCCATCTTTTGGCATCTCACATTTGATACGAACGGGGTCCATTCCATATTTGGGGATTACCTTTAGGCTTTAGCTATATATATTTTTCTTCACTCAACATATCCACTATAATAATTTGTTACTACATTGAAACCTATATAAATTAATAAACTCGATAAATTAATAAATTATTATAAAATACATTGGTCCAATATTATTAATTTTTAGAGATTTTACTGTACATAGAAAACAAATACAAAAAGGAAACCTCTAAGACCAGATTTTGCTGGGATTTTTTCTCATCGATGTTAACTAGACGATCCATGACCCATCGATTTCTTATTCAAGGAAAAACTAACAAAGTTGAACATCTAATTAAATCAGGCTTTAATGATTTCATCATCTAACTAATTAAAGTTCAATGTAATTTTAACGTGAAGTACTTAAAGAGAAAAGTAATCAATTATAAGGAAATTTTTTGCTTATAATATAAATGAAAAATATGGAGTAAGAAACCTAATAAAAATATTAATACACATAAAAAAAGCCTGGATCTATTTTATAGGCATCGACTATATGCAACCACCGCTTAACGAACAAAGTCGCTTAGCATACTAGTCAGTATGACACCACTACTAGTGTTGTTGAAGTTGTTAGTACTTTACTACTTAGGTTTATAAAAAGCAGATTTCTAAAAAAAATAGAAAATCTAGTTTTTGGGTGATTTCACTCATTTACACTGAAAATCTAAAATCTACTCTTTTTTTTTTTTGGTTTTTCAACTCTTTACATGAGACTTCTTTCATTTTAATTTTAATATATTTTTATTTTTATTTTTTTAACAAAATCTAAAAACCAAAATCCAAAATTCAAAATCCAAAAACCATAATACAAAAACCACTTTAAAACTTACCAATATTTCTGGCCTTAGTATCATTCGTTATATACTATTTACATAATGGGACATGCATCTTCCTCGAGTATTTAATAGTAATAGATATATTTTGGGTTTGGGAAAATTGATCAATTAGACAATTACAATAATTGACAGTAGTTATGTCCTAATCGATCCTCACCTCACCTGCTCTAACTATAATTATAAATAATAATGTCTAAAAAGTCGCATGCCGTGTACAACAACATCATCTACCTTATGTATATTATTCAAAGAGTAGGTCGAAATTTTTGTTGTATAATGGTAAAAAAAATATTGAAAACATTAGATCCAATTGTTTCCTATGAAGAATATAAATACAAAAGGAAAGTAATATCCGACAAGTTAAGAGTCTAGTGGGTTAACATGTTGATAACTTGAAAAACCAACAAATATTAGATGATAATTGATACAATGTAAAAATAATGGAACAACAAAATAAATGAATCATAGAAAAACAAAATTACTATATTAATTGAATAGAGATTTAACGAATACAAAAATGGATATAGTTCTTAAAAAAGAAACACGGATATTTTTTTTCTTGAAAATAGTAAAGCAATTGAGCATATAGAGATTATGATTAAGTAAAATTATGCAACCAGTGATCAACTGCAGGGTTTGCATTATCAAATCATATGCATTAAAAGTTTTTTTTTTTTTTTTTGATAAAGAATGCATTAAAAGTTGCGTTATAGCCCTTTCTACATGTGTGAGTGTGGGTCCTACTGGTGAAATAAACACATGCATGCATTTCAAATACATTCTATGAAGAAAAAACAAAATCAGAAACATTATATATATGATCGCGACATTGTCGTAGCGTAGTTGAGACGTAAATAACCTAAACGTTATCTATCCATTAAGTTTATATAAAGCCAAATTGATTTTTGATCTGATACTTATGGTGTTGAAGTTCATAATCAGACCTTTACAATAGCAAATTAGCAACTAACGTTAAACTAGTATAAAAGTAACTATTGAATGTTAATTCCTCTAAAAACAAAGTAATATCTAAAAGGAGAAGTATACTAATGAGCTCATACTTCATGTTTTCCTGCAAATCAATAATTTAATTTATTGCTGCAGCCTGCAGGCACTTAGCTATCATCAATTATCTTTGTGAATTTATTTAATTTGACGAATAAAGTGTAGAACCCTTTTGTGACTTGTGAGTGAAGTATGTGTCCAATGCAAAGTGCAAACTAATTAATCATTTATTCTTTGTCCTTAATTTATATCTTATTTGGCTATTAATATAATCACATGTTATGTATGTAGGTGGGTTTACACATATAATTCTGTGAATCACTAATTCTAAATCATTACAATAATTTGTTAGTACATGTGACAATTGACAATACTTGCAACTTGCAACATTTTTATTTTAAAAAAAAAAACTGTTAAAATCTTGCAACATTTTTGTGGTCACTGGTCACACTAGACTAGAATAAGATTTTAAATAATCAGTAATTAAAAAAAAAACATCCGTAAAACTGTCTTTTACGAGCGGTTAACCAAAAAATTAGAGATTGTGCATTCGATTTCGGATTCAGTCTCCGGAGAAAACAATTTCTAGCGGATTATGTATTCAATATTTCCAGACATTTCAACGTGACGGATTAAGATCATAATTATAAAAATCTCCTTAAAAATGTCTCCATGATTTTAAATTCTCAATCAATCAAATGAGCTTATACGTACGTGAATAATTTTTTGTTTGTTTGTTTGGTTTTTTTTGTTTTAATTCATTTTGGCTGATAGATCCAGACACATGCATTGGATGTTGATGTGGAAGTTCGATCGCTTATCTGATGGATATCTACATTTGTAATCCAACTAATTTTGAAATTTTGCTTAAGTATCATATTTGTAGTGGGTCTCGAACGATTTTGTACAAACACATTTCTCTTTTAAAATATTATCAATTCAAACTCAGTTTTGAAGATAACTTATCCAGTCTAATATTAATCGGTTAAATTAACCATACTTTAACTCTATAATATCTTGTAAATATGTCAAAACATTCTACAGTATTTTGTTGGGATCTGTTCTCTTTGTACTTTAACTTAGTCTTTAAGACTAATATATAATATGTCCATAATTAGTTTAACTTCGTCCATTTTTAGCTGAATTGATTTTTTCAAACCGAAAATCAAATGAATCACTGATTCACTGTACATGCTTAAAGCTAAGGGCAAGAATATATGCCTTTCAATCTCAAATCTCATGAATTAGTTGTTTTGATATGGGATTTCCAGATTATATTCTAAGAATCAAATTAATTTTTAGAGTTTACATCCTTTATTGTAAATGTTGCAACTTGGAAAAAAAAAAAAAAAAA
>VBRH01000387.1:22663-33768 GCA_014578085.1 Cardamine resedifolia | reverse complement strand
AAAAAAAAAAAAAAAAAAACCTTTGAGTTTTGATAAACTTCACAGCTGATATCATCGACACAACTTTGACGTAATAAAAAATAAGGAGAGGAATAAGTTTTGACCGGTTAAGACGGTAATCGGTTAATCTAACAGAAGTGACTTGTCGAAACATCACTTACCACTCGAGAAACCAGAAAACAAGGGGGCATATAAGACTTTTTCCCTTAAAAGACGGCGTCGTTTTCATCGAAAAGCAACTTAATAAATTTCCCAAAATAGAGCGTTGTCTCATCCAATCAGAACCGTTACAAAGGACGGAGACAGAGGGTATTTTGGGAAATTTACAGTGATTCTCTCTCTCTCGCCGTTATAAACGAGAAGGACCTCAAAGCCTTACAACACTAGACGCTCATAATAATATCTCTCTCTCTCTCCTTTTTTTTCTGTAGCCCGCTTATATTTCGACACCTATTTTAGTCTTTTTGTTTCTTCTTCTTCTTGGATTTTCAGACGACGAGATTCTCAGTTTCCCAGGATTTTTTTTCTCTTTGCTTACGAAATCTCTCTCTTTCAGATCCATCAGGTCTTTTTTTTTTTTTTCTCCTTTTGTTTCATTTACCACTGATTGATTGGAATTATGAATGATGAATCAGAATGCATGGTTTTATTTCTTTTAGGAAAAAAAATATTTGGTTTACTTTATTTTATTTTTCTGTTTTCGAATTTCTCCAGCTTGTTTCTGTAATTGTCTCTTATGCTCTTTTTTTAGTTTTTTTTTTTTTAAATTTTATTTATCTTTCTGAAACTGTGTTTTGTTCTTTCACTTTCAAGCTGTTATATACTTATATTCTTTGTTTGTTGTTGTTGCTGTACAAGTTTTATAGTTTTGTTATGAATTTAGATCTTCTTCCCCAAAGTTGGAAATTAGTTAACTATGTATTCAGAATCTTGTTGATTCCATGGTGTTTATTAATTTTATAAACAATTATCTCCTAAGATCCTGCTCTTGTGTTTGGATCTTAATCTCGAGACATTGTTAATTAATCATTTATCAAACAAGATTGACTTTTGTGTTTATAATAGAAGTTTTCAAGTCTAATGATCCCTCACAAAATTCAGACTTTGCTTTTGAGTAACAAAAATATTAATTGAGTTGTACTGTGTACTAATCTGCAAACCAATCTTATCTTATCCTTTCGTTCATTTAACTTTTTTTTTGTGGAAAATCTCTATTTTTTTACAAATTTATTTGAGCAAAAAGAAAGATGTTCTCTCACGTTTCACTTTTTTACCTATGGCTACAATGTTGCCACCATTAGTCATTTTGGTTGGTACTTGGTCTTTTTCATACACAACTTGTAGCCAATTATTGGTCTCTCTTACTTTGAATCTCTC
Source organism: Cardamine resedifolia (assembly GCA_014578085.1). Classification (NCBI taxonomy): domain Eukaryota; kingdom Viridiplantae; phylum Streptophyta; class Magnoliopsida; order Brassicales; family Brassicaceae; genus Cardamine; species Cardamine resedifolia. Next base: position 32,391 of record VBRH01000387.1, on the reverse strand, counting down.
AACTTCCTTAACTGCAATTTGTATTACATTATTCACTCAAATGCCTTTTCGTGTCATTCTAGTGTTATTAGTACTATTCTTGCCAACCTTTTTACTGACAAAGTTTTTTTAATCTCCTGCAGAAAAGTTCTTTCTCTTACACATTCTTGAAGATGGACAGAGCAGACACCTGGGGATTTGTCAGTGGTGGGAGATGTTTATATCTCAAGTTGCTTTTATGTTTATAGCTTACAAAGGTCTTCTAAGTATTTACTGTTTTCGACATTCTATTTCCTCCTCTGCATTCTTCTGTCTTCTCTTCATATGGATTTGAACGAGAGTGTCGTTCACTATTCTCGTGCCAATGGTATTTCAAAGCTTGACAATTTCGGTGATACTGCTCTCAGCTTGAAATGTCTTGGAAGCAGTGCAGGGAGATTGGTTGGGACCTCTCACCATAACCATAAGCTTTGTTCTGATGTTTCTAATTGTCCTGATGGTGGCTGCCGGTTGGTTCTTGGTTTGGGGCCAACACCGCCTTCCTATTTTTACAATGTCAGGCTTGATAATAGTAACAAAGGCTCGGCTTCTTCTGGGAGTGTTCAGGAGCTCTCATCGGGAGGTAACTCAATTCTGCAACTTGGTCCTCCTGCCGTGACCATGGATACTTTCAGCGGACTTGATTGTTCGTTGTTGACATATACAGAGACTAATGTGTCTCAAGCTGCTGTTGATGAGGGTTCTACCTCGGCAAGACGATCAGGTGGCTATATGCCATCCCTTCTTTTTGCTCCAAGGACTGAAAACGTTAGAAAACCTTCAAGAATGCAAGAGTGCAGTACTAATTTTGGAGCTGATGCTTATAGTTCACAGCTGAGCCATGAGTCAGAGTTCTCTGGAGGCGTTTTCTCTGACAGGACGGCATCTGCCACGTCTTCTCAGAACAGGATGAGCAACCCGAAGAAGTGTAAGTTCATGGGGTGTGCGAAAGGAGCTAGAGGAGCTTCGGGGCTCTGCATTGGCCATGGAGGTGGGCAGAGATGCCAAAAACCTGGCTGCAACAAAGGTGCTGAGAGCAAAACTACTTTCTGCAAAGCCCATGGTGGAGGAAAGAGATGCCAACACTTGGGATGTACAAAGAGCGCTGAAGGAAAAACCGATTTCTGCATTTCTCACGGCGGTGGAAGACGGTGTGGGTTTCCTGAGGGATGTGCTAAGGCTGCACGAGGCAAATCCGGGCTCTGCATCAAGCATGGTGGTGGTAAAAGGTGTAGGATTGAAGGCTGCACACGAAGTGCTGAGGGACAAGCTGGACTTTGTATTTCCCACGGTGGTGGGCGACGTTGTCAGTCTTCAGACTGTACTAAAGGTGCTCAAGGAAGTACAAACTACTGCAAAGCTCATGGTGGTGGGAAACGCTGCATATTTGCGGGATGTACAAAGGGAGCAGAAGGTAGTACTCCGCTGTGTAAAGCACACGGTGGAGGAAAACGCTGTATGTTTGATGGTGGTGGGATTTGTCCTAAAAGCGTGCATGGTGGGACGAGTTTCTGTGTAGCTCATGGTGGTGGGAAGAGATGTGTTGTGGCTGGATGCACGAAGAGCGCTCGTGGGAGGACTGATTGTTGTGTGAAGCACGGTGGTGGGAAACGGTGCAAGTCTGATGGTTGTGAGAAGAGTGCACAAGGTAGCACTGATTTCTGCAAGGCACACGGAGGAGGGAAACGGTGCTCGTGGGGAGGAGATTGGAAATGCGAGAAATTTGCTAGAGGAAAGAGCGGTTTATGCGCTGCACATAACAGTATGTCTCAGGATAAAGCTGGAAGCAAGGTTGGTTTGATTGGACCGGGACTTTTCCGTGGCCTTGTCTCTACTTCTTCTCAAACCACAACAACTGTAACTACTACTACTACAACCACTGATCATTCTCAATCTGGAGTTAGCGCGTTATCTGATTGCTCGGACTCCATTGATCGTCCACTGACATCGCTGCATCATCATCCTGAGAAGAGACAGAAGCTGATGATACCAATGCAGGTTCTTGTGCCTCCATCAATGAAATCCTTGACCTTCTCAACAAACACTGAGAGAACCGAAATCGAAACAAACAACAACACTAGTGGCAGCAATGGGAGGAACATCTTTGATTTTATGATTCCTGAGGAGAGAGTTCATGGCGGCGGGCTTATGTCTCTACTTGGTGGTAGCATGAAACAAACTCTCCATTGATGGAATTTGAAAGCTTATCTATGTGGTAACAAAGCTAGAATCTGTGTAAAGCTTTATGTAATATGTATAGTTTTTGGGTTTTTTTGCCTCTGTTTCTCGTTCTCTCTTTTGAGTCCTTTGTACATTTCATGGGTCTCTGTTTTTGTCTGGTCTTGGCCATCTAATCGATGGCTCGAACCCAAGTCTCTGTTTATTTGATTATTGTTGGGAATGTTGCAATGTAGTAAAAATGTTTTACGTTTTGTATAAGTTTAAACCAGCGCTTAGTGGGTCGAATCGAATAATTAAAGCATTTCCGGTTCAATAGTATTTTGGTTAAGTTCGTCTTTGACCGGTTTAATGGAATGTCGAAGAAACTCCAGTCAACGTTCAAATTCAGTCAACCAAGTCACGGAACCTTTTCGCCGTTATCTTTGCCGTTAGCCTTATATATATTGAGACGGTTAACGACACTCGTCTCTTTGAAACTGATTTTTTCCCTCTACTCTCTCTTGCCGTCGAGATTTTCGGGAGCGAGCTTCGTCGTGCTTGCGAATCACGGGAGTAAAACTAGCAGCTCGATTTTTCTAGGTATGGGAGCTTGATCTCTGTTCCGATATCGAGCTTCGGATTTTGATCTTTCGTGATTGAATCGGTGTTTTTCCCGTTCGCGCTTCTTCTACTACACTAGGTTTTGATTTTACGATCGGATCTTGGTGCTTCTTCTTCCTATGTACTTCAATCGTTCTCGGATTTTGATTTCTTCAAGTTGTGATGATTCTCGGTTAAATTTCTCTCTGAATCTTTGGTAGGTTTTGGTTTATCTCGTGAATCTTCATCCGTCAATTTTGGCGCGAAAATGTTGCTCTGGAGACTTATTCTTGTTTTGATCTGAAACTCATTCACAGCTCTCGATTTTCGTAACTCTTTCCCCAATCTGAAAGTGTTGCTATTACATTTCTTCAGATTGTCAAAGTTTTCTTCGGAAGCTTTAGCGGCAAGGGAGAAACAGCGAATAAGTCGGGACTTCTCTGGTGATTTGCTTCTTTGGTTTGTTAAATTGCAAATTCTCTGGTGAATTGACAAGAAAAAAAGTCTCATTTTGAGCTCTCTGGTGCTCCAAGGATCAACAAAGGAATCTCATAGTCTCATACTGTAGCGACCTGATGGACAACAACGAGCCATTTGTGTACAACGAGGTGGATTACAAGACGCCGAAGCAGAGCCCTCAAAGCAGTCAGACGTGGCCGATGGATAAGATCTGGCAGAGCCGTTTTCAACAGAAAATGTCATCACTTTTGAGTCCGGTGACTCCTATAAGGAATTGTAACATTAGCAATGCTAGGTCACTCCTGCTGCAATGTTTACGGGACGCAAAGTCAGATCCACTCCCTCGTAGGCGCTTTCCTGTTACATGCTCAGATGAAGGAATATTGATGGATGGTGTTCTGGTCACATCTGCCACTGCAAAGAAGGTGTCAGATTCTCCTTCCTTCTCTCTCGGACGTTCTTCAATCTTCCGGAGTCAACACAAGAATACAGAGTTTAGCAGCCCTAGAAGCGAATCAGCACATAACAAGGTTACATCTTTTGTTCTTTGTTGTTTACATACTTGAAAGATTACAATTGATATATAGGTAAGAACATCACTAAGTTTTACTTAAGAAATGTGGTTTATATACGAACACTGCCTGTGATATTCCACAATGATCACAGCATAGAGTTGGTAGACGTTAGTGACTGTTATAAATCAAAGGAAGCTGAAACTGAATAAGTTGGAAAATGTCTATTATTTGTTGAGCAAGATAATGCTGAACATCCAATGCCTTGATCCATTCAAGAGAAGCAAAGATTGTGTATCCTTATCGCAACTAGGCTCACAGTTATGTGTTGAAATGTATGTGTTAAGTGTTTAGTGGTGATTTTGCAGGAAACCACTCGGTCTCAGAAGTCTTCAGATGGAAAGGGAGAGATGTTGGCAAGTAGTCCTTGTACACCAAAGGTTTTTACTTGACAACGCTTCCTGTATCAGGATCCTGAAGAATCATAACCACTCCTCATTTGCTTTTTATCTTTGTTTGCTAGGTTGCTAATCCGTCAAAACTGCAAGCTTCTGCTGAACCATTCATCCTTACATCAAGACAAGCTTCTCCTTTTCCACACCAGCAACTCCCATATGATCATTATAATCCGCAGTTTCCAGTAAGTAGATCTCAACCCACTTTTTCTTCTATGATAAACGCTTTTTGTTTCAGAAACCAAACTACTCAGGATTCTAATTACGTTTTTATGTAATCGTCCTGCAGAATTCCCTGCACCTGCAGCCGTACCCGTACTTGCACAGGCCTCGGCCTCTGATCTACGTTTATCAAAGACCACCACTTCTTCCGCTCTTACCCCATGGGCCTGACCCCTATGAGCTAAATTGCCTAAATGAATTTCCAAGTCTCTCTGGGAACCAAACACCAAGAAGAAGAAACAACCGCAGAAACTCACTTCCCACAACACCTTCCTCTAGCCAGCCCAACACAACCACTCCCATATCTACTACTCCTACAGCCAGTGTCAGCACCAGTACTACCACTGTCACTCGTGACTCCTCACCTGTCCACACTCCCATATCTACTACTCCTACAGCTAATGTCAGCGCCAGTACTACCACTACCGTTCATGGCTCCTCACCTGTCCAGACTCCCATATTTACTACTCCTACAGCCAATGTCAGCACCAGTACTACCACTACCGTTCATGGCTCCTCACCTTCTGTTGATGGACTCGAGATAGTGACGAAAAAACCAGAAGACTTGTCTTCAGCTTCTGATGGACCTGAAACAGTGACGCAAAAAACTGAAGACTTGTCTTCTTCAGCTGCTGTTGGACTTCAAACTATGACGACAAACAGAGAGTGGTCACCTTCTGATGATGGATTCCCAACATTAACACAGGATCAAACTGATTTTATGGAAGCACAGAACAGAGTCCTCCCAGATAATGTTTTCGGGAGTTACAAATACAGAAAGAGAATGTTAGCTTTCAAATTGGCGGAGGCGGGCTTCTACATAGACAAAGAAAGCGAATAGATAGACAACACAACACAACACACCAAAGAAGAACATGAAATATATACACTGTTTCAAATGCATCTTCTATCGTTTCTATTGTTTTGGTTTTCTACATTCCAAGAACAACCAATGGTCCTTTACGATATCCACATTTTTTTAGGTTAACCAGACTGATCTTGATACTTACAGTGCTGTGTACAATTCCACACCCACTTATAATCGTCTCTGGTTTAACAAGATATCAAATCATTTCTTGGTTAGAAAACCCTTGTGTAGGTAGGTTGTTTACATACTATTTTCATTGAAGATATTCAATTTTAGAAATATGAGATACCTATATATAAAAACAGCAAAACCATGAAATTTTCCACAGCGAATCCCTAACTATACAATGATCTAAACCCACCCCACTCTTTCTCAGCTTAAAATCTTTCACTTTTTAAATTGTTTTTGAAATTATTATTATTATATATGTGCAAGATGCTTGCATCATACATGAGTCAGTGCTTGCTAAGCAAGCACCCATAAAATATATATAGAAAATGAAAAAAAAATATAATAGATGTAGAAAGACAATGTTGCTTGGCTCGGCGACACAAGACAACTACTAAACCCAATCAAAAGATCTATAGAGAGAGACACACTATAACTTGGAGAAAAAGGCTCTCAATTGCCCCAACTCTTTTAAATTATTAACAACCTACCCTAAACCGGTTCAGGTGTAGGCCACACCTTTATCAAATTTAGAGGCCACACTTGAAAATTTGTCTACTTCAACATAACTTGCTTATGATATTCAAAATTTATTTTTTATTTTGTTCTCTTTAAACTTAGGACTGACTCATCAAAAATAGAATATTCTGATAAGTTACCTTTAATCTATCTCTCATCTCTGCCCTGGTTTCACAAAGAGGAAATATAAATCAATTTCCTTTTTTTTTTGTACTTCTCGAGTATTTATTTAACTATGAATTAGAATATAATATAGTACCAAAGTGCAATCTGATCATACGATATATCTATACATCTAAGCTTAGGCTCCACAACTATTATTTTTAGGAATATTATTTTCCGAGCTGCCTGTCCACTTCCATCTAAAAAGAGAGAAATGTAATTCGTATTTGTTTGTTGAGTTAGAAATTAGAATCATATAAATATTTCGAGAAATAAACAACCAAAAAAACAAACAAAAGTTAGTTTGGTCTGTATAACTTTTTAAACACACTATTAGCCTTTCCCCATGATTATTCGCCAACATGGGGGGCTTATTTTTTTAAGTCTCATTTGCATGCATCCAGTGGTAACATAATCATTGTTTTCCATTATATATAAATGGTCTAGTGTTTTGGATCTTGTTAGTCAAAACTCTAATCCGTTTCTACCAATTCAAGTATATTTAATTAATATCTTTCAAAGGATTAGAAGTAGGCTGCAGTTTCATTCCCAGACTAGTAGACGTGGTTTTCCTCCTAACCTTAGGTATATTAGGCAAAAAGACGAACTATATTCTAATTTAAAGTTTTATTGTGAATCCTAACCAATAATTTTAGGGTTATGATTGAATTCAGAATAAATCTATAGCATAGCATTAGATTGGTTTATCTAAACAAATCATATTTTTCGTGAATTATTATTGTTACCACTACAAGAAAGATCACTATTTCCGACGGTGGTAATGGTCGGAATCTCGTCAGAATTTTTGATTTCCGACGACTTTCCGACCAAAAAAGGTTAGTCGGAAAATGAGAGTCAGAAATGAATTTTTAGTCGGAAAAAGGCTCGTTGGAAAGTGGTCGAAAAAATCGGTCGGAAGTTGGTCGAAAAAATTTTGACTAAATTCCGACCAATTTTTGTAAATTGGTCGGAATTTCGTCGGAAAATTTTCGAAGAATTTCCGATCGATTAAATTATTTTAAATTAAATTGAGTTTGATAAAAAAAAATAATAATAATTGGTCAGACTAACTTAAAAAATTAGTCAGAAATTCATTTTTTTGTTTTACAAAAAAATTTTGAAAATAAGAAAATTATATTTAAAAAAGTTTTAGAACTTAAAGAAATTGGAAATATTTTTTTAAAAAACAAAAATTTGAAATTTGAAAAATATTGAGAGATTTTAGAGAAATTTGAAATAATTTTTAAAATTTTTGTAATTTAAAAAAAGGTAGAAATATGAGAGGTTTGGAGAAATTTATAAAATATAGAGAGATTTGAAATATTTAGAAAGTTTAGAGAGAATTTAAAAGTAAATTGGGTTTGCTAAAAAAAATATAAATAAAATTGGTCGGACAACGGTCCGACCAACCTTCTTTCGTAGATAAAAATTGTCGGATTTTAGTCGAAAAAATTCCTACCACTCTATTTGATCGGAATTGTTGGTCGGATTCATGTGCATTTTTTTGTAGTGTACGTATGAAGAAAATATTAATTCAAATCAGTGCATATTACACAGAAATTGGGTTCATCACTTTATTGAGATTTTATTGTGCATGAGAAAAAAATAGACCGATAGATTAAGGTAATTTAATCATACACATTACAAAGAATTATAAATTAATTTAATATTGTAATATTGGCGATAATTTGTTCACATTTTTTTTTGCTGAATTCTCACATTTAGTATGCATGTATATAAATAGTTAACATAATAATTAATTCTGTATTAAAATAATAAAAAGATATATTTGAATTTAACAAAAAAAATACAACAAGACTAGAGCTTCTTCCTCTTTTTTGTGCTTCTTGCTTACAAATTGGGGATTGCTAATCTTACAACATATAACTTGTAAGAATGATGTCATTCTCATTCTCCTTTTCCTTTTTTTTTTTTTTTTTTTTTTTTTTTGGGTACAAATGTTTTAGAAATAATTGCCCACTAAACCTTTTTTTCTTGGGTGCTTCTGTCTTTATTACGGTAAGCTTACTTCGTCAAGATCATCTAAAGACAAAAACACTTCATCCAAACATGAGAGTTCTGTCCCATCATCATCCTCTTCCTCACTGCAACTTTGTTCATACACTCTGCATATCACCCACTTGCTATAATCCTGCAAACAATGATCCATGGCACGTGGAGGTCAACTTCTAATTTTAAGTTAAAAGAAAACGTAAATTTTAAGTTAAAGTTGACAAGTGTAGGCTAATGAAACGAAAGGGGTACTTACGGGCTTATGACTAGTAGAAGCACGGCTTGATCTCTTAGAAGATCGGCTAGATGAAGAAGAGGAATCTGGGAGGGAATATTCTTGCATGATCCAGTTAGTCTGAGAATCTCCTAGATAGAAAGTTAGATATTTTTTTATACCCACTTTCTTGTGTGTGGAGCTTGTGTATATTGGCTCGTCCATTCCCATTGATCCCCAATACCCATTGCTTGTCACTCTGTCTTGTGTCTTTCTACTATAGAAGTACCATTGCCTCCCTTCTCCCAAAGCTTTCCCTGTAATTTGTACGTTAACAAGTTAGCGTACATTCATAATAAAATACTAATCCTAGACCAAGAAATCTATGGACCAAAAAAGTTGCCGTTTGTTCGAATGTTTTATAGTGTGTTACGGTGAGAAACTATGGGTTTATCTAGGAATTCTAATGCGTACACAATATACGCTTGTATGAGGTTATAAGTCCGAATTTATCGATGACTATCAACAAACTAATATTCAAGTTTAGGAGTATAATAGTCTAATTCGATAGTGTTAGATAAAACATCAATGCATAACATAATGTATTATCTGTATTTGTTTGTATGTATGTCTACATACATATTTGGTGAGTGTATATTATATATATATATATATATATGATTAATTGCGTTGGTGTATCATGAGATCGAATGATTGAAATTGGGGCACATGTATGACTATGTGAACAAAGCAATATTAATTATGGTTCACCAATTAATAGATACCTTCCCAGAGAATAAAAAAGAAAGTTATTAAGTAAAGATTGGTACTACCGATATTTGTGTGTATGGTAAGATTTTGGAAACAAAAACAATCCTTAAAAGGAGCAACCCAACAAAAGTGTACTGCTAAAAAGAAAGAAAAAAAAAAGACAGATTGGTTACATAAGTTGGTGACAACAATCAATCTATGTCCTTTAATTGATTTGGATCAGTATACACACAAAAATATATAGCCAACTACATATACACCTACATGCATACTATGCATTGATACATATACATAACTGACTATATATATACATGCATGTTTAGTGAACTATGGGATTATTGTGAACATGTCGCATGATGCATAAATATAGAGAGAGATCAGAGATATGTGTATGTATTATACCGGGGAGGTCCCAAGGATCGTAAGGGTAAAGATCGAGGTCAGGGATGACGTCAGGGTGACAAGGCAAGAGTGAAGATTTCCGGTGGAGGAAGTGAACGACGAGCTCTTCATCCGTCGGAAAAAACCTAAATCCCGGCGGTAGATTCATTGATAACGATATTGATCTCACTACTTCACGTGTACAA
>VBRH01000387.1:0-14781 GCA_014578085.1 Cardamine resedifolia | reverse complement strand
ATAAGAAGAACAAAGAAGCTCGATCTAAGAAGAACCAAGAGAGAAGACTTATTCTGTTTCACAAATGGCGGAGGATAGAAGAAAAGAAACTGATTGCAAGAAACCCACTGGAGACGATAGCCGGCCGGCGAGATGGGCGGAGCTGTTTCGTCGGAATTATGTCAAATTGTTTCGTCGGACAGGTTTCGTCGCGAAAGCTGGAAGAAGAAATGAGATCGAAGTATTTATTTGATTTCGTCGGACAGGTTGGAAGACGAGCTCGGTTTCGTCGGACTGAATTGAAAGAAATGATTTTGTTTATTTCAATTTTTCTTTTTCTTTTATTTTTCATTAAGGGTAGTTTAGGATTAACACATATCTCATGACACACAGATTAAATGCTGGCACGTCAGATTAAAATTCTTCAAATTATGGCATTGGAGATTGGGGCTCCATAAAAATATTTGTCTCTCCGATATTCATTTATAGGCCTTTTTATTCATTTATGGGCTTTATAATATATTTTCGGATTCAATTATAGGCTTTAGTTGGGCCTTCTCAACCTATAATTCAACCTTCCTAGGTGGACAGTTTGAATGTTTTCTTTAATGTTTGGGTTAAGGGTGAAAAAAAACCGATATCCGACGAACCGAATAATCATAAAACCATAAAATCTGAACGGTTTTTAAAATATTTTTATTCGAATTATCCGAATCAAACCCGAACCCAACCAAAAATCAAAAAATATATTCGAGAACCCGAAATAAAATTATATATATGAAAATATTAGTCTTATTTAGTTATAATTTTATAGTCAAAAATAACAAATAACAAAAATATTCGAAATAACCTAAATACCCAAAAATCTTAGATATATTTTTCAAAATTATACAATATTTTGCAAAATTTACCAAATTTTATGAAAATTTAACCAATTTTTGTTAAAATTGTATAAAACTTCAGTTTTTTTTTCCCGGAAAATATATTTGAATTTGATCCGAATCCAACCCCTTTTTGAACCGAAACCGAACCGAATATTCATAAAACCATAACGGATACTAAACTCTCCTATCCGAATTATCCGATCCGAAATTCGAATGTACAAACCTAGTTTAGGTTAAAATGTTTTGCAAATTTAATTATTATATTATTTTAAAAATCATTTTTCAGTTAATATTTTTTAAAGTCAAAACAGAACAAATATTGTGATTTGATTTTTTTTTTTTTTAAACCAAAATTGGAGACATCGGTTTCAATCTATCACTCTAATACACAAACATGCTTTTTTTTTTGGCTAAAAATAAACATATTCCCACACACGTAACATCTCCCATGAATTAAACTCTCTTTTTCTAGGTGTTATTGGATTGAGATTTATATATATTAATAATGCTATTAACATTGCAGAATTTAAGAAATTTTTAGAAAATATTTAAAACATTTAACATATTTTTACCGAAAGTCTTTGAGAATATTACTTATATTCTGAAAGTCTTTAAAAGTTGTTTTAGATGAACAAAAATTTTTAAAATCAATCAACCAATAACACTAAATTTTAATAAATTTTAGTATAATCTGAAAGTTAGTTAAAGTTTTTTTAATCCAATAACGCATGATTTTTAACAACTTATCTTTGTTGACATTTTGAGAATTTTATTGCTCAGTCAATTAAATTCTTGTCTATCCCAGTTTGATTTATATATCTTTTACAACACAGTTTCCATTAAATATATACATATATATATATATATATTATATCCATATCATCGTAAAGAAGTTAACTCCATAATATTTGTTCTTATTACTGAAAATATTTCTAAAGTTTTACAAAAACCCTTAATTCCAATAAAAGCTGTGGAGCTCATAATAAGTATTAGTAAAGTAACAGTACTACCTGAAAATAATTAGTTTTGTAAAATAGCAATCTCAAAGACAAGACTCACCACAAGCAAACAAACAAAAATACTAGCATCTAATCAAATACGACAAAGAAAAGGTTTACTAATCTCTTCGATTAATTAACATTAGACTATGTGGTGTTAATAATGGAGAAGTGTGAAGTTGAAACAAACCAAAAAACAAAACAGAAGCAATGAATCAAATCAAACTTTGAGATAGTAGTAATAAACAAATCCTTATAACTTTAATTAATGGATGAGATTGGATATAGTTTCGGCTAATTATTTTGTTGCATAGACGTAACCATCAAATAAATGGGAGTTAGGCAAAAGTCAAAGTCAAACTCGTCAAAGCCTTTCATACCGGATCATACCCACATGCCCACATCTTCCTCTATCATTATTTGTTTTTTTTTTTCCTGCGAAATGCTTTCGTTCTTATCTCTAATTTTTCTAAAAGACAATATTGGTATTGCATTTTATGCATCACTTATCTTTAGTACGAAAATTATCTTTATTGAGGCTATTTAAATGAGATTGTGTAACACATTTGATACTGCACAATGGATAGATAAATCAAATTGTGAGGGAGATGTGTTGAGAAGATATGATTAAAGATGAAGTCTATTGTGACAGACTTTGCAATGGTTAGTTTCTTAAGAGGCCACGTTTCCTTTAAATGATAAAAATTAAACCCCCTTAAACAAAAACATTTTCAATTCCTCTGAAAATCACAAGTCACTTCTCAATTTTAAATAACCTCAACGTCTGCAATCAGAATAAAAAATTTGCCACAGCAAAGCTTGGCACATAAAAGCTTTTGGATAAGCCAAGTGTTTTAGATTTTTTAATTTTTGTTGGACTTACGATGATGTTTTATTCGATTAATCAAGTGCTTGAGTCGTCAAGTTTAGACATCTCCAACGTTTAATTTCCAATACACATCGCCCAAATTTTTTTTTTTTGGGAAACAATTTTTTTAAGCGAGTTCTTAAATAATACACTACGAAGAAATGACTCAACCAATTAGGTGATGCATCTTCATTTCGACAAATGTAAAGTATGTTTTTTTTGGAAACAAAAGTACATAACAAAACTAGTAAATTTATAGCCTATCTGACATATAAACACTAATTATTTATAAAAGTAAGAAAAACAATATGAATAGCTGTGGAAATCAATCCACGCAATCTAAAAAAGAAAGATAAATTTTAGTTTCACATCACACATCATATCCAACATATAAAAGCTTTTTAGTGGAAGTCCTATGAATATGATTCTGATTTTATGATACTGATTTTTATTCAAGTAAACAAGTTTGTTTAAATTTATTTGTACTATAGTTTTATCTCATCAATTATCCAAAAGATTTGACTACTTCCACACCTTGTAAAACCTAATTATTACATAAAATAATAATGATTCTAAACCCAAGTTTATCAATCATACTAATTTTCCATAAGATATAGTTTTAAACTAAAAAGAAAAGATAAATATGGTGAAAACGAGATATAATTTCTGGAAAAGGAAAAGTAACCACCATAAGACTGTATAATAAAGACAGAATCCACAAGCAAAATGCTATAATATGATTTTGAATTTTGATGTCGAAAGAATGTAACACGACTCATAGTGCTAAGGTGTGAGTAGTGACGTCCCATTAAGAAACACTTTTAAGTTTGTAGGAAGTAAAAGGAAGAAAAAAAAAGAGTATGATTTTCTCAGAATGAGGTATAATATTAACACATGCAGTTGCATTTACAAAGACTTTGATGTCAAAATCATGAAATAAAATATAAACAAATTTAGAAAGATATTACAATCCAACTCAAATCCAAAACGTGTGTGTCTGTAACTGTAAGTGTGATTTTCTTTCTTTTTATATCTAAGATAAGGTTACCCAAATATTGTAAGAATGACCTAATCAAGTAAAGCTAAAAAAAAAAGAGTTTACCATTAAAAGTTTAAAGATTCAACTTTTGCTGTCCATTTTTTTCTTCTTTTTGATGTAAATAAATAAACAAACTCTGCATTAACTTTACATGTGGCGACTTTGCTTCTTAGCTAATCGCTACCTTGAACTCACTATTGTTTTATAGTTTCTACACATTACATACTTACAAGCATGTAAGAGCAGAGAGAGAGAGAGATTGAAGAATACCTGAAATTAAATCTAAGTCACGAGACGATGACAATACCAGACTGCATGAGATGATGGAGTAGGAAAAAGTATGAGTAACGGTTTAGAGTAATATGGTTTCACTAGACTTGCAATGGTTTTGATAAGTTTCCTTACATCGTCTACTATGAATCGGTCTATGCTACTAAGTTGCGGTTGTAACCATTCAAGTGAATACGCCACCGACAAACTTTGTAGTCCCGTTTGTGAAGACTGATGATCAGCTGCACAGTCAGATGATAAAAGTAATTTTTTGTAGTCAAGTAAATGAACAAAGACATGGGAGGAAAGTGAAAAAACCAAAAGAAAATATTCTAACCTGATTTTCGTATGATTATCTTATGTGTCACAAATGCCTGCAGTAACCACCAAGGAGGGTTAGTGAGAAAGAATCATCCTTTGAAATAATCTATGAAGTAGGGAAGATCTTGAAATGGTTGTGTCAAAAATGATCTACAAAGCTTTCCAAGGATTCACATCAGAAAATAACCTGCCAAGAACAAGGCATAAATTCACGAATTGGAGGTTGTTGAGCTTTACTTGAAGCATTCCCTGACAAATCGTCGTTTGAGGAGTACTTCCTGAAATTTGCAGGAAGTTAGAGATGAATCGACTATAACAACACAAAAGAACGCCGTATACAGAGAGTGTGATTAACCAACTAACCGATTATTCTCATTTGTTGGGTACTTTTCTTCGTAAATTGTAGCCTTAGTAGCAAGTACTACCAGTGAGTGCACCTGCAGGAGCTTCTTCAACTCTTGCACTATCGTCTCCACCACATTTGTAAGGGACAGACTTTTCCTATATATCATGAATATAAGTCTCAATAAAAAGCATCAAACTTATAGTTCCTTAAACTCCCCAACATGCTGAATTAAGTAAGCTAAAGACAAAGGATCTAACTAAAGCAACCTTTAAACTGTCTTTACATAGATATCTTACCTGTTATGTTTCCCCAATGCCAATGATGACGATAGACGATCAGTCCAGTGGAAAGCACCAATGCTGGTGAAAAGATTGCAAAATAGTTAGCTCAAATTATTCCTGTCTGCTTCTAGATAGTAGCGTGGATAAAACCCTACAATGCATCTGCGAAAGTAACGCTGGACTAGGTCATCTACCCATATGGCATCAATATAGCGCCATTCATTTAAACTTGATGTATGACTTCTACAGAAAAAATCTTTCACATTCCTAACCTTTGATAAATTAGTTTCAGCATTTAGAGAACCAAAATGTTCTGGAATGGTCCTGGAAGGAATCCTAGCATCTAACCCCTTAAAAACCAGCAGATTGTAAGACAAACCTGTCAATCATAAGTACTCCGACTTGACTTCCACACGCTTCCTGTTGTCGGATCCGATAATGCAATGTCTGCAACACAGTGATATAATGATAGAAACCTTTTAAACAGGGTCCTTGAATCCAACACAAACCCAACAAAAGTGAGATACTTGAACACAAACACTACCTTGAGAGTGGACAAAAGTTCGAGACTATCATAGCAGCGAACATACAGAAACCTTGTCATGCATGAAACATATAACTGCTCATCAAACACAGTCTTTGACTTGTCCTGTACAGATCTGCAGTTTTTAACATTTGACCCTTCAAGTTGCCACCATGCTCCATTGCCTAACCCTGATACGCTGACATTCAACTATTTTCGATTTATATAACATCTTTTAGCACTAAACTAAATAAAAACTTCAACTACCAAACATCACACTATCAAAGCTTATATATGATATGACTTTAGATTATCTCAGTTTCATGAATATGAATCTTATTGATGTATAATATGCATATAGGACTACTTGATTGAAAAATTCAAGGGAGGTTTCAAGAAATTGCATACGGCTAGCTTGAAGAAGACGATGTTTGAGCATTTGAGATAAACGCAGTATATCAAAGCGGCAATCCAAATCGAGAAACAAAACTAGTTTCCCTAATCCTCCATAGTGAATGCCATTCCATGTTTTCGGAAGAATGCAACTGATCGCAGCTTGAATCAGGATCTGAGATTTCGCAGACGGAGACGCGCCGGTGATCTCGACTACGTTCCCGGCGCGTAAAGGCACGCGGTGAAGTGGCGGAAGAAGCAGGAACGCACGGTCTTTAAGAACCCTGGATAACATCTGCTTCGCAGTCTCGTCACCGCGAATCCAACCACGCGCTTCATCTTCTCCCATTGCTCGTCACGCTAGTAGTGTTCCGGTCACACTCCCGACGTGCAAACCTCGGCGACTAGCCGGAGGTAATTGCGAATTTATATATGGGTTTAAAAGAGTAATGCCCATGGGCTTTAGTTAAACACAATCACTATCGGCCTTAAAAAGTTTATTTTCGGCCCAAGAGTCTATATTAATATTTCACTTTAGTCCCCATATTTTATGTCTATATCCACATATATCCATGGATTTAACGATGTCCTCATCAGATACCCAAAGAGTCAAAGATTAAACCAGTTAGAAGACGCCAAATTATGTATTGATTTTCACCAAAAAGGGGAATATTTACAAGTTGCATTGAAGTCGAACATAAACTTCTTCTGCGATATGGTGGTTATTAGTAAAGTAAAACAAAGACAAGATCAAAAGTTTGAAAATTTTCTCATAAACAATGAACTATATATGTCCACTTGATTTACAAAGTGAAAGGGCTTGGAGGAGGCTGAATGATTGGAAGTTTCGACATAGTTACATTTCCAGAGATCACATTTTGCGCAATTGTATCCTCCAATGGTATCGGATCAACTCGCATCACGTTTTCTGGGATAACTTTCTCTCCATCAACCTTAGCAAGAACCTCAAAATGCCATTTCATTGTCTCAGGCTTTGTTCGCCATTCTGGAAAGTTTAAACCAGCAAGATCAGCTTCCTTCAGCTTCTTCTCTACACCAAAACCAATCTTCATAAATGTTTGAGCCGCGACATCTGCTTTCAACACCTTAAAGGAACCCTTTTCCTGAGCCTTGGGACCCAATACAGAGGTTAATAGCTTCTCAAGGCCAAGTAAGTTATGGTTGGAGCCATGGATTGAACTAATTGGCCACATGGTTGTAAACTCTCTTGGGGTAAGAACAGTAGTAGTAGTAGTAGCCCCGTCAATAGCTGAGAGACTACTTTTGCCTTTAGACATAGAAGATAGTTCCACAAGTCCTGGCGCAAGACGCTTAAGCTTGAGTTTGTTGTCAGGAGATTGTGAAGTTGATGCAAGAGATGTAGGACCAACAATGCGGAGCGAAAGAAGTGGAGTTTCTTGATCACTTGACTCACGTCGAAGCTGCTCAGCTAAAGACAAAAGTCCTGAGGCAAATTCATTGGAGCTTTGGTTTAATGGAAGTTGCAAATCAATGGGATGACGCAAACTAACTGATCTAGCTCCTTTCACTGTTACAACAGCACCATCTGCTAATATAACTTTCTTCAGAACACCAGCATCCACATCATACTACAAATTTAAGACAAATAAATCAATAAACAAAACCAATTTCGATTGTTCATAACATATAACCAATGGATAACAAAGTCTAATTTAACTTACTGGTAAAGAAAGGCGCATATTGTTTGCATCTTGGATCCAAAGTTCCATGGGACCAGCAAGTTGAAACGGAGCTAAAACAGGTAACACATAACTAGATTTCTTCTTGTTCCTCATAGGAACTAAACCATTCTCATCCATGGAATCAATGGGTTGTTCTACTTGGAATATTGGGAGATCAACGTATTCCCATCGGTTCACATCTTCAAGAAGCTTGAATGGATGCACTTTATTATCGATTTCTAGATCAAATTCATATGAAACAGTATGTCCTACCAATGCATCCCTTACATCAAACCCAGAAATCTTGACTTCATCGGATTGGAATCCAAGTCCCTTTACAATTGTTTCCTTCAAATCCTATCAAAATCATAAATTTTTAAGAGAATATAAAGTCAGAACAGTGAAAAGCTTTTATACATGGAACATTTTCTGATCCCTATTATATTTAAGTAAAGAATCAAACTTTTCTATTCTACGAGAGCCAAATATGTAACTCTTTTGATTAACACCAATAATGACTTTCTTCATAAATCTCGATAAACTCCAAAAACAGAACCAAAAATATATAGAAAAAGGTAAATTTCTTACCGAGATAGCTTTTGGGTAAGGAGGATTAGCTTCAGGAGACGAAAACAAAGCTGTCGACGATGGAGCAATCGTGAATAAAATCAAAAACAGAGCTCCGACACAAACCAATACTCTGCGACCCATAATGGGGTTGAAAAAAGAGTAAACCCTCGAAAATATATATGATTGATTATACGAAACGAAAAAACCTTAAGCGCTGATTAATTGCGAAGAACGGACTATAATACGAGGGTCGAAGGTTCTGATTGCGCAAAATTAGAAGGACTCGAATTAGAATTTGTGTTGTTTTTGTTGTTGGTAGTACGAATAAGAAGGATGTGGATGGTTCTGGAGTATTTTAAATGGCGTGTTCTCAAGGTAGGAGATGATGACGTGGAGAGTATTAACCAATCAGAATGAAGAGAGTGATGTGGCGCGAGATCAACAAAGGTGTGACGTGGGAGAGAGATGCGAAACAGTTAGATATAATATAACGACGTCGTTTATCGGCCTGGAAAGATAAAAAATTAATGGCTTCGCCCGGGTTCGAACTGGAGACCTTCAGTGTGTTAAACTGTCGTGATAACCAACTACACCACTAAACCATCACGTTAATTGCCAGCAGTCAAAGTTATTTATATTCTATAACAGATACAATGACAACAACTTTTTAACCATTGTGTCCCCTATTGAATGGAGTCGATATCTTGGTTAATATGCGTATCCCTCGTATATTCCTTCTTTAGTATTATTATTATTATTATACACAAAAACAAATTTGGATGTGTGGGACCAAAAAAAAAACAGAACAACCAAATTTGTATGTTTGTTGTCACGGTCGGACATAAAAAAGGAGCTAGCCACTGAAACGAAAGGTCACCACCACTTTTTATAGATCAAATCACAAACAAGCAAAAGAAAACTCGATCCTCCACGAAAGGGCAGCCACTAGAGTGATGACAACAGCTGCAGCAGCATCCGCCAGCAATACGGCGTCGTATTTGTTCTCAAAGCGACCTTTTGTTCTTCCGACGCGGAAAGTATGCGGCTTTACCGGTCTCTGCTTCAACAAGAGAACCTTAGTGGTGAAATCGAAAAGACCCTTTTCTTGCAGTGCCATTTACAATCCTCAGGTTCAGACAATTGAACAAGGCCAATCTGAAACCTTAGATTACAGAGTTTTCTTCCAAGATGGCTCCGGAAAGAAGGTAAATCTCTGATTTTTATTTGTTCTGATTGATTACTGCAGGGGAAATATGTTTTTTGGATTGAAGATTTCTTGTCTGACATTATTTGTCATCTTATGAAATTTTTTGTTAGGTATCTCCATGGCATGATATACCATTGCATTTAGGAGATGGAGTTTTTCATTTTATAGTGGAGATTCCTAAAGAGTCGAGTGCAAAAATGGAGGTTGCTACTGATGAAGCTTTCACTCCAATTAAGCAAGACACTAAGAAAGGGAAGCTCAGATATTATCCGTAAGACAAGAGAGAGTTTACTATATTTTGCATTTCCATTATCCTGTGATGATCTCGTAGCTTATCTTATTTTTGGTTATATACAGTTACAACATAAACTGGAACTATGGATTGCTTCCACAAACATGGGAAGATCCAACTCAGGCAAATTCTGAGGTTGAAGGTGCTTTTGGAGATAATGATCCAGGTAGGTAATAACATTTACGTTCAGGATTGGGTTTGATTCCAGAGCTTAGCTTAGTTTGGGTTTGTGTGTGTGTGTTTTTTTTGTAGTTGATGTTGTTGAGATTGGTGAAAGCCAAAGGAAGATTGGTGAGGTTCTAAAGGTTAAACCTTTAGCTGCTTTAGCTATGATTGATGAAGGAGAGCTAGATTGGAAGATTGTTGCCATTTCTTTAGATGATCCTAAAGCTCATCTTGTGAATGATGTTGATGATGTCGAGAAACATTTCCCGGTATGACCTCAAAGAACCAAACTTCAAGTCTTATGGACTTTTTTTTAGTTAGCTGACTCTAGATGTTGCTCTCAGGGTACTCTTACAGCTATTAGAGATTGGTTTAGAGACTACAAGATCCCAGATGGAAAGCCTGCTAACAAGTTTGGTCTTGGAAACAAACCAGCTAACAAAGTAAAATCCTCTTTTCACATCTGGTTTATAGTTTCGAAGGAGCTTATTCTGGTCTTTTTTGTGTATTTGTACAGGATTATGCTTTGAAGATCATTCATGAGACCAACGAATCATGGGCTAAACTTGTCAAGAGATCAGTTTCTCCTGGAGATCTTTCACTTTTCTGAAACAGTTTAAAGATAACCCCGCAATTTTCTAATCATTGAGTGACAATTTGCTCTTCTTGTTTTGATGAATTTTGAACAATTGAGATTTGAGATTGTTATTCACCAATTTAAAGAATGAGAAATAACAATCAATATTGAACTGAGTTGTGATAGAAATTTAACCAAACAATTAAGTTTCTGTAGAGAAATCTTGATGATCTTTCATAATTTTGCAACAGAGAAACAAGTATTACAACGGAGGGTTAATGTTTATGTTTCAAGGACATTACTTTTGTACAAGAAAGTGGATAAAAGAGATGAATATAAACCAACCATAAAATTCTTAACAGTCACATTTGAGGTGTATTTTTGGTCTCATGCTTCCTCGAGAAGAGGTGCAACGGTTGATTCTCTGGTCACTGCATCAGGCTCGGAATCTTCATTATATCGATCTACACTATTCAGGAATATCCCTGTGAAGTCAAGAGCGCAGCAAAATCATTACTTCCACATTAAACTAGATATAAAACTTTTAACTTTTTAGTTCCCGATGTGGCTAAAAACCTAACCTATGAACCAAATTGCAGCAGCTGGAAAGAAAACAAATGTAAGAGCAAGAGAAGTCACTCTCCAATTCTTCACATAGTCCTGCGTGAAAATTGGGAATACACTCAGAAGTCAGATACAGTGATGACTCAAAACTAATCCAGATGAAGAAAGTGTATTTGATTGAAGCTTAATTTCATTAAGACATTGGACACTTGAATCAAGATTTGTGGATACAACTTAGAAACCAAA
This sequence comes from Cardamine resedifolia, assembly GCA_014578085.1. Lineage (NCBI taxonomy): Eukaryota > Viridiplantae > Streptophyta > Magnoliopsida > Brassicales > Brassicaceae > Cardamine > Cardamine resedifolia. The sequence goes on along the minus strand of VBRH01000387.1, from coordinate 3,555 downwards.
CCTGAAGAACTCCAACGAGTGGTGAGGAAGGTACATCTCCGAAGAGATGGATAGAGACAGTAGACATCGCCATTGCAAGTGGTCTTAAACTTGGTTTGACACAATGGAGACTTATGAAATTCACAGGACCCTAAACATAATGAAATAAATCAAAAGAGGTGGATTTGTAAAACAAGAAATGATAAAAACATAACAGAATTAAGTATTTTGAATAGTGGAAACCGAGTTTACCTGTGTGGCAAAGATGAGAAGTTCACCAACAGCGAAAAGAGCTAAAAATGCATACATGCTCTTGAAACAGAAAGCAGCAAAGCAAAATATTGCTCCTATAAATGTTGAAACCGAAAGAAGCTGCAAAATACAGAAACTTGCGATCAATTACTTGTTTAACAAGATGAACCACAAGTGGTAGAAATTTCTGTGAGGAATGGGAAATTTCTTAACATGGGCCATTTGGAGTTTGAAATTTGGGAATAATTTGCCTTCCAAGTGAGGATCTTACCATAAAAGCATTTGAAATTGTAGAATCCATGAAATCTAGAATCACTCCTCCTGATAATGTGCCAACGATTCCACATATAACAGTGATCCCTCCAAATATCATATCGGCGTTTTCCTGCAAACGGACAAAGGCATCAAGCGATGTACTTCTACAAATTGAAAACAAAAACATTCTGGTAATTTTCTACCATCTTGTATATGTTATAACCAGCCTTTGGCCCCCAATATGAATATGCGCCTAAAACAAAGTTGTAAGCAATATATCCTGAGAAAAGAAAGAAAACAGTTACAGGTAAGCAATATATCATACGATACAAATGCTTAAAATTGTTTAACACACGAGAAGGAACAATGGTTACCAAGAACGTTTGTAACATAAACCTTATCTACCAAAAGCAATTTCAAATCTTTCATGACAGATGAGAACCCATGACCGGTCGGCAAAACGTTTAAGTTATCTGTCCGGGTTTTTCCTGTATCATCTGGAGCGAAACCTGAAGGTACAAGAGTAATTAAAAATAACTCAAATCCATCAAAGATGTGTGTGTGTGTGTTTGCAACTTCAAACACGCACCTTTCAAATCCAAGGGTTTGATAACAAAACCAAGAACAGCAAAAGGAAGCATAAGTATTGCTTCTCCCCAAAATGCAGCACGCCAAGGAAGAACAGTCCCCACCTAAAATAGAAAGAGTGAAAATTGGGGTCATCGAAGGTAGTGTAAAACAGAACCATATAATCAGAATATCATGACATAGACAGAACGAAAAAAGAAAAACAACTCACAAGTCCACCATATACATAGCCAAGAGCATAGCCTGTCGGAATGCACATGTAGAATATAGCAAGCCACGCAGATTTCTGGTTAAAACAAAATAAAAAATGCCTTGTGAATAATCAGACTATAGAACTTGGTTACTTTTTCCTATATAAAATTATCACTATCTTTTTTCTAAAACCACGGATCGAGAGAACAGATACATTCCAGAAGCAAATACCTGATCATGTGGGGCCTTATCGTCGATAAATGGGGCCGCGAGACTTACAAATGATGCCTCACCAACACCAACAAACCTGAATAAGGTGAGATACGTATAACGTATAAGTGTATGATTTTGAAAATATAGCATGAAAGAAATAATTGAAACGGAAATAGAAACTAGACCTACATGCGACAGATTGTGATGGACCAAAAATCAAATGAAAGACCACAACCAATCACAGCGAGAGTCCAGATCGATAATCCAACCCCGATAAGTCTAAACGGATTAACACTGCAACACAGAACAGGTAAGTGAGAGAAAACAACATTAAAGATAATGAAATGTGATGCATTTGTGCTCAGAAAGTTGAGGGATCCAGTACACACCTCTTAGCTACTGAAGCAAATATAGGAGAGGCCACAAGAAGCCCAACCATGAAAGCAGATGACAAAATTCCATCTTCAAAATTGCTCAAGTTGAAATCCCCCCTGTGCAGTATGAGAATTTCAATACCTAGTGCTATAACGGATAGACGGCAAACAAATGGAAACTTACTGTATTCCGGAGCCAGCTGAACATGTACCACTTGAGGTGCAAGTACCACGACTCCCATTGATACCATTACTCGCTATAGCTCCTCGATCTATATAATTTATTAAGTTGACTACACAAAACACAAAGAGAAGCCTGCAGAAGACAACCCAAAATAAGCACATAAGAATAAGACTAACTCAATGATAAGTAAACAAAAGCACATCAAATTTCAGGTTCCCGAGAGTTAAAAGACTAAGGAATTGCTGAAAATAAGTCCACAGAGTTTTTCCATATCCAAAGCTCTCCAAAAGATTAACAATATATTAAACAGTTATACAGCAACAAAGAACTGCATCTTCATGCCCAATATATTCACACCATTAACTTAAAGCATCTACATTTCCTACAATATTGCCTAAAGTTCGGTTTTTTTGACATGAGAAACATATAGAATGTAGAAGAAACAAGAGAAATTACTTTTTGGGGGAAAACCATGAAGACTCTCCGATCTGATCTTTGATCGAATCGGATTCCCTCTCCATAGTTCTAGGGTTTTGACCACGATCACCTTCTCCGTCAACATCCATAGGAAGCTCGGTTTTCTGAGATATCCAAAATATCCATTGGGGGTATTCTTGTAATAATCGTTTGAAGACTTTCAAAACAGAAAAAAACAAGTCGGTGTTTTGTTTTGTTTTTCTATTATGTATTTGGTTTTTCATTAATTTTTTTTTCTGGTTTTCGTTTTTAAATTTCATTTTACCAATAAGTTTCGGACATGGGATCTATAGTATTCTCGTGTGATCGATCATATCAGGTTAATTTATGTTACTCTTTGTCTATGATGTTCAACCTCAAAACTTTTATTGATTTTTCTTTTTTTGATATAATGATTATGTAATACCTAAGTTGAACTACCAAAATTAGGTGTTTATATTTTACGTTTTCCCATGAGATCAAGTAACGGCTAACTTGGATATTACTCTCAAGTAAAAAGATTGTAATTGATTTTTTATATACTTTAGTTGTTGAAGTTAACTCTCAAAATATTAACTCTAGATTGTGAAAGAAGATGAACAGTAAAAATAATATGGGTTTCTGCTAAAAACCATCAAATTTATTAAAATTTGCAAGCGTGACACTCACCTAAAAATGTCACACCTAAAAACCGTGCAAATCAATTCCTTCACCTGCAAAGTCACTCGCAATATAGCCACTGGGTATATTGCCGACGTGTCTCCGTTTGCAGCTGTTTGAAAACTAACGGATCGGACCTGAAATTAGATTGGAAAACTTATTTGAAAAAATCGATGAATCTGGAAAAATCTACAACCAATTTCTCTGATGATTCCACTTGTGCTTTTAATTCTTTCACATGGCTCGATGAATCTCTCTCATAAGTCTCATGTAACTCCACCAAACTAGAGTGCTCACTCTCTTTCTCTTTGTGTCGGTTTAACTCTTCCAGTTCAACCATGAGCTCCTCTATCGTTTTCTGTGCTTGTTCGAGCTTGTCCGTAGTTTCCAAGATGTTTGAGG
>VBRH01000386.1:48447-65349 GCA_014578085.1 Cardamine resedifolia | reverse complement strand
GTGTCAGCTTCAAAACGAGAAACATATTTTTAAATTAATCAATCGAATTTATTTCAATATTCTGAAATGGTTTAGATATTTTCTCTTTACCCAACACAAAGACGATTGATTATAAAATGCGACGATTACATTATTTTCATATAATCGGATTAGGCAATGTATATGAAAAGGACCTCTTGTGTGGAACTTATCTTTTTGTTTGGCCCAAAAAGCAACAAAAAGAAAAAAAGATGATAGGATTATTTAAATAGCTTTAAGAAAAAATGATATAAGTGGTCATATTTTGTCAAATGAAATGTTTAAAATAACCCATATAATTGTTTGCTTTATTTACTTTACACTTATCATATTATAGATGATGTGATGTCTTCCACCATGCAACTTATAGCTAGTAAACTTTTTTATATATAATTATCGGTGATCCAGGATTTTAATACCTAACTAATTTTCTAGAATGAGTGTAGTTATCATATAATTCACCCATCAAATTTTTTAAAATAAAAATAATTTAGATAATTTCGTATTTAAAAAAATAAGGATTTGTTATGGGCCTTAGCCATTACGGTTCAATTGGGTTCTTTTGGACAAAGAGTTGTAATGAATAGTTGGCTTGGGTATGTCAAGCACTATTGCCACGTTTAATTTATTGCAAACAAAATTTTCAAAAAAAAAAAAAAACTTACAATAACTCTTTTATTTATTTTTGCAAAACTACGGCTGAGCAAAAGTCAATTAGCTCCCTGATTAATTCGAATGAAGCTTTTCTTAATTACTATGTAACGTAACACGATAACCTCGACTATTGGATCCACCTGGCGATGTTTCATGCATTCGGTTTGTTGGAACTTTATAGAAACTTTAATAGTTGGCCCAACATTAATAACACACAACTTTTTTTGTTGTTTTATCATCTGTGTAGTCTAGACAATATAATATTCGTAAAGAAGGGACAGCCAACAAACAATTTACAAAATGAAAAATCAGTTTTTTTGTTGTTGTTGTTGGTTTTAATGTTGAGAATCAATCAATATTAAAAAAAAAAAAGAAGAAAAATCAGGTTTTAAAATTAGGATGTGTGAAAGAGGTTAATTTCAATGAAGAGTTTTGCATTTGAGTTAGGCCGCGTTGTTATCTATGGGGTTAACATTCCTTTATAAGAAGTTATTTTAATGATGATTATGTAATTAATAATAAATTATGTGTTATTTTAATGATGATTATGTAACCCTAAGACAAGAGATAGTTTGTATGACAAGAAATCTCTAAGTCTAAAAGAGACTATCGGTTTGACGGATTTGAGATTGGATCTCAACGGTACCAACATACTGCGTGATTCAGTTTGTGTGTGGATATCGGTAAGGCACAACACTTGAGGTGCTAAATTAACTTCCAGATATATTTGAAACCTTATGATTTAGATTTAGTTCAAGTATTTTCACGAAGCCTGACAATTAAATTCGTAATTAATATTTATAAATCGTAAGAAACCGGTATGAATTCTAACACTCGTATCAAAGCATATGTGTATAATATTGAAATTAAATTTAGTTTAGTTTATATATGTGATATATATATATATGTCAATTTTAATTTGTTAGATAAATTTTTGAAATTTATTATGTTAAACATGTTCATTTATTAGTAGTGCATATTAATAATATGTCTCTGTTTTTTTTTATTAATCGTTAATATAAGAATGAATTGCATATAGAGATATTGTCGTAAAGTGTTTGAATTTGAGGAGTTCCAATTTGATACGTATCTTCACATTAATTGATATTTAATTTGTTATATATAGTGGTGTTGAATATTCCAATTAAAGTAATTGAAATATAGTAATGTATCTATAGATATGCATACGTACGTGTAGTATATTCCAATCAAAGTAATTGGAGTTATATGTATATATTATCTTGGAATCGTTCCTTATGCAAAGATATGTCCGAGAAATATATTTGGATGTATATGTCGGCTGATGTCGGCTCATGATGATGAGATCTTTGCAGAGAAAAGGAAAAAGTCGATAGTTTTAAATAGGGGTGATATTCCTGTTTACTGTAAGGTTTCAGTTCGATTTTTCGATTATATTGAAAATGAAATTATTTAAATACCGATTGAAATTTGGTTTGGTTCGGTTTACGGTTTTAACGGTTTTATCCGTAATTAATTCGGTTCGGGTTTGGTTTGATTTTTGTTTCGGTTTTCTATGATGATTTCATAATTTTATAAAAATAATAATTAAAAACTCAAAATCGAACAATTAAAAAATTAAAACTTAAAATCGATTTTATTATAAAACTTAAAAAGAATAGAAGTCAAATTTAATACAATTTATGAAACTCTAATAAAAAATAAATGAATGATCCAAAACCTTAAATTATATATAAGATACTTATGTATCTAGAGTTTTTTAATATATTTTTTATTAATCTTTTTTGTGCAACCGTTTTAAGATACTTTTGTTAAAAAAATTAAACTAGATAACATAAGTGTCTATTTAAACATATGTAAAAAATAAATTTAAACATTTAAAAAATACCACGGTTTTACGGTTTTACACCAAATCGAACCAAAACTGAAATAATTTTTATAATCATAACGGAACGGGTTTTTAAGCAAAACCAAAACTAAACCGAATTACAAATTTACGGTCCGGTTCGGTTCGGTTTTTTTCGGTTACTATTATTTTGCCCACCCCTAGTTTTAATAATAATATAGTAAAACCTCTATAAATTAATACTCAATAAATTAATACTTTTATAAATTAATAATTTTTACTAGTTATAAATTGATAGTTTGATCCAAATATCATTTCTATAAATTAATAAACTCAATAAATCAATAAAATATCATAAAAATATATTTGTCTAATGTTATTAATTTATAAAGGTTTTACTGGAATATGGGTTTTGATATTATGAAAGTCATCTTTCTTTATAATTTTAATAATTCAATTAAATAATTAATTTTAATTTGATTAGAATGATTTAATTTTATTATCCAATTAATATATATATATATTAGATATGTAATATTATTATTTATATTAGATATAAATGAGGAAAAAATTAATTGGATAATGGTTAGTTCCTCAATTAATATCAAGTATTTTGATGTCTGTTAAAAATCTTTGTATGGTAGTTCTGCCAAAGCAGAAGTCTGCAATTGTTTAATAGTGGTTACCATGTGAAACAAGATTGGTTTACTTGACAGCCCTATCAAAACAGTTTTAGGCAAATTGATAATTTGATCCAAATATTATTTCTATAAATTAATAAACATAATAAATTAATAAAATATTATTAAATATTTTAATTTTAATATTATTAATTTATAAAAGTTTTACTGTATTTAGTATTTTTACCAAAAATGTTTCCGGATACTATAAAAGCTAAAAATTTATTTTTATTATTAAACTAAAAAAGTATAAAAACATGCAAGATAAAATTTTGATTGGACAATATCCAATATATCTTTTGGTATATATAATAAAATAAATAAATAAAATATCTTGCATGCAAATATCAGAAATTATATATTTATCCCAAAAGGCACCATCAATTGGAATAGATATTTTGGACACTACACAGACAAATTAATGCACACTTAGACACACCTATATAACTTTTATTTTCCCCAAGAATCGTGAAATTAAAATAATCTTCAATGAATATGAAGAAGATGAAGATGGTGGTGACGGTGATGATGATGATAATGATAGTGATGGTGAGTGAAGGAAGTATGATAGAGCAGACATGTAAAGAGACACCGGACTTCAATCTCTGTGTCTCTCTTCTCGACTCCAATTCACGTAGCTCCTCTGCCGACATCTCTGGTCTCGCTCTGATCCTCATCGATAAAATCAAGGTATTTAATTTAATTTATTTTCCATGTTTCTTTCATATATATCCAATTATTTCGATTAAGCTTAATCTCTTGTATTCAAGTCTCTTATAAGAAGTAAAAACAAAAAAGTATCTTATAAGAAGTTAAAAAAAAAAGTATCTTATAAGAAAAGAAAAAGATCTCTTATAATTTTAGCTTCTATAGTATAAAAACATATTCTCTCCGTTCATAGATGTTTTAGAAAGAAATTTTTTTTTACAAAGATTGATGTTTTATATTTTCAATGTAAAAGTTGTGTAATATTTTTTATTTTGCCTATATTAAATATAGTTAAAAAAAAATTTAATATTTTATTAAAAAATAAAAATATTTTAAATTATGCAATAAATTTATTAATATATGTGCACAATCTTAAAAATTTATCTTTGATAAAAAGGAGGAGAAAATAAAATTTTGATTGGACAATATCCAATATATCTTTTGGTATATATAATAAAATAAATAAATAAAATATCTTGCATGAAAGTATCAGAAATGATACTTTTTATCCTGGGGGACTTTGGTAAAGGCACCACCAATTGGAGAATATATATTTTGGAGACGTGCACTACGCAGACAAATTAATACACACATAGACACACCTATATAACTTTTCTTTTCCCCAAAAATCGTGAAAAATAAAATAATCTTCAATGAATATGAAGAAGATGAAGATGGTGGTGACGGTGATGATGATGATAGTTATGGTGAGTGAAGAAAATATGATAGAGCAGACATGTAAAGAGACACCGGACTTCAATCTCTGTGTCTCTCTTCTCGACTCCGATTCACGTAGCTCCTCTGCCGACATCTCTGGTCTCGCCCTTATCCTCATCGATAAAATCAAGGTATTTTATTTAATTTCTTTTCCATGTTTCTTTCACATAAATCCAATTATTTCGATTAAGATTTATCTATTGTATTCAAGTCTCTTATAAGAAAAAAAAAAAAGGGTCTCTTGTAACTTGTAACAATGCTATCTTTGAAAAAGATTTCCCTTAATTTCAGAATATAGTATAAAGTTCCATTACTATACCACAAATTATGAGCCTAAAAAATATCATTATAAGCTTCGTTTGTATACCACACCAATTATGTGAGACGTTTTTTTCTCTATGTAATAAGGGGCTGTTTTTGATAAATAAGAAATTCTTGGTTGTTTAAAAAAGAAAACACAAACCTACAGGGTTATTTTATAAATATCTAGTTTTATGTTTTCTTCCAGCTTATTTTTTATTTTTGGTTTTAAAGAAAAAAAGCTGGAATCGTGTTGTAAGCTTCATAATTATGCCACCAATTATGAAACCCCTTTATATTTTAATTCTCTGAAATAAGGGTAGTTTTTCTAATAATTGAAAATGTAAGGTTGTTTCTGTATAAAACACAAAACATACATAGTTGTTTAATGCATATATGATTTTTTTTTGTAGGGACTAACAATAAAAACCTTGAACGAGATCAACGGTTTATATAAAAAGAGACCGGAAATGAAACGGGCTTTGGATGAATGTAGACGAAGATACAAAACGATCTTAAATGCTGATATTCCTGAAGCCATCGAAGCTATTTCTAAAGGAGTTCCAAAATTTGGTGAAGATGGTGTGATCGATGCTGGTGTCGAAGCTTCTGTTTGTGAAAGAGGGTTTAAAGGGAAATCTCCGTTGACTAGTTTGACCAACTCAATGCAAAAAATCTCTAATGTGACCAGAGCTATTGTAAGGCTGTTGCTTTAATACTAGCATGTTTGATGGGATTTTATCTTTCATAAAAATAAAAAAATTTAGTGCTAAAAAATATTAAAAATAATTAAAATTTCACATCAATTATTAGAGTTTATTGTTGTTTATAATTTCACATCCGACCTAGATAATGAAAAATAAATTACTATTTAGGTCGGACGTGAAATTAAAAACAACAATAAATTCCAATGTTTATATATTGGGATATATATATATATATATAAACATTAAAGTGGGTGTATTGAATGATTAAAATTATGAAAAAGGTTAATTAAAGTAATTTGGTAATTTTTTATTTTGAAATTGTTAACAACTTTTGTTTGTCTGCTGGTATTTATCCAACCCCATTTCAGTTGAGATCGTGTATAATCACAATTGTATTTAAGACAAAATCACATATATTTTAGTTGATGGTTACGACAATGTATGGCAGCTATAACTCTAAACTTATTAGAATCATTTCCATTATTTTTCTTGAATGATTGCTCTACGATCGATTACATTAGAAAAAATGAGAGTAATTTGGTAAGAGATTATCCCTATTTTTGAAGAGCAAAGGTTACGGAAACATCTATTGACAAGATTAAACCTCTATGTCAACATGGTTTGGTGATCATTTGATAAAGACATTTAGAACTTGATGTACAATTAACTTGTATATGTCTTTGGTGCATGTTAGAAGCGGTTTGACAATTTCTTGTGACACGTTTGTTATTATACCCATTAATTTCCATATCATGAAGTAATGACTGATGATAGCTTGGCATTTTTATCATTCTTTGTAACAGAATATTTAAGTCACAACAATACACATGATATTATAGTGTTTTTACCAATATTTTTCTTGGACGCTTTAGAAACTAAAATTTTATTTTTATAACTAAACTAAAAGAAGTATATAAACATACAAAATAAAAATGTGGTTGGAAAAAATTAGATATATCTTTTCGTATATAGTAAAATAAATAAAGAAAATATATTGTGTGAATACGTTTTAGGAAAATTTATTTTAGAATGAAAAAGAGGCGCAAACCTCCATTTTATATTTAGAAAATCTGTTTTTAGAGTAAAACTTAAAGGCAACAATTGGAGATGCTTCTATCGAGCGAATTATAAGGGACTTAGGTAAATGCACCATCAATTCGACTATATATAGGGGATATGTATGTGCACTGTACATTCAAATTAACACACGTAGAGACTAGAGAAACACACACACACTTATATAATTGTTTTTCCTCTGAATTGTAAAATTAAATAACTTTTAGACAATATGACATAGATGAATGTGATCATGGTGACCATGTTGGTGATGGTGATGGTTAGGAGTGGACATGGATCAAATATTCAGAAATTTTAGGATTTTTGAATTCGTCGGACCCAAGAAATAACTATTCGGATCCGAATTAGTCAATATTCGCGGATATCCGGATCTAATCTAGATCGTCAAAATAGCTAAAAATTTTAAAATAATTATATTAAATTTTTTAAAATAAATTAAAAATAAAAATTAATAGAAAATATCATATAAAATATTCTAAATTAATTTTATAAACATTTAAAAATATATTTACTATGTAAAAATTTAAAAATACATAAAATACCCAGGATCTGAGATCTAATTCGGAATCTGCGTCTCTCTCCTAAGATGCTTGTGTCGGAGCTTCTAAATGTGAAGAGGGGTTTAAATGGAAATCTCCATTGACCAGCTTGACCAAATCTGCAAAATTTTAATTAAATATGGAAAAACTGTTTATTTATTTGGGTAAAAAAAATATAAATATCATTCAACCATATTCAAACAATCAAACATAATTAGGTAAGAAATTATTCACTATTTTTTTTTTACTATAAGTCAACAAGAAAATAAATTAGAAGACTATGTTCCTTTTCATCTTTGACCAAGAAAAATATCTTCTTACATATGTTAGTATATATATAATCATCCAAAATTGAAAAGAAAAAAGAAAAAAATATAAAAGTTACGAAAATATCATAAAATGACTATCACCATGAAAATTTTAATCGCATATTTTTTCATAATGTTTTTTGTCATATCCTCTGGTCATTGTCATACAACATCTGCTAGCAGTCCTGGTACTGGCTTACTATTATAACATTTTTTTTTGTAGTTATGGACATGATTTTCTCCTCTCGTTTATACAAATGCACATATTAATTTTATTTAGTATTATAAAATAGGTTTTGGAGGAGAGAATGAGGTAAAATGCTTCAAATTTAATCCGTGTGAAAGGGGAGGCGACAGAGGCTGCACTGCGTTTTGTGAAAGAAAGGACTTTCTATATGGCTATTGTACTTCCAACGCATGTTGTTGTGTTCGTAGATAAGTATGCGTGTAAGAAGAAATAAATTGACAAATTGTATTGGTATTTGCTTATAAGTAAAATTATTAGTTTTCACTTAGATGAGATCATAAGCCACAACAAGAATACAATAAGCAAGGCTTAATTCATTATAGTAAATCTTCAAAAAAAATTTTTTTTATCAAAAGAGGTAGTAGCCTAGTGGTAACACAAAGGAGTTAGTTACTTTGTGCTCCGGGCTCAAATCTCCTTTGGGACGGAGATACATTCTTTAAATCGGATTTAGATTAAATACTGGTTCCGGGTATCGAGAGAGATTACCTTCTAAAAGTCCAAAACTCCCGCAGTTAATAAAAAAAAAAAAAAATTTAGCAACCACTAGAATCTGAAATTTTTTATTTCAATGTTTTAATTAAATATGGAAAAATGTTTATTTATATGTATAAAAGAATAAATATCATTTGACCAAGGTTCAAACGTAATTAGGCAAGAAGTTATCTACTTTATTTGTCTTTTGACTATATTAATCAGCAAGAAAAAAAATGCTAGCATTGTTTTATATATAACCATCATAAACAAGTAAAAAAACCATAAAAATAAACTTACGAGAATATCATAAAATGGCTTTTTGGACAAAAAAAGGCTCTTGATTATAGACTTTTAGTACTTGTAATGAAAACATATTGTAACCAAATATAATCATACTCATATTAAGTTACTTTCACATTGCCATCAAACCGAGAAAGATAAGGTCAAGTGAAGTGGATGTTGCACTTTGATGAAAGTCTGGGGAGAGCCAGCAGATTAGCTTGCAAAAATTCACTGATGTTGGTGTCCGCGACAATACCAACTTTCTCAGTTTCAAGACATTCCAAATTACCCAAGAAATGTCTCATCTGTTTTAGCTCTCGAAAAGAATCTCGACAAGCTAAACAAGGTATGATTCTTAACTTATCAAAGTCCATTGATAACTTATGTAGATTTCCGACCGGTGTTCTGAAATTTCCAAGAATCAATCTATGCCAAAGTTTGTTTTCGACTATTTGTAGAGTTACAATACTTTGATGTCTTTAATCATTATATGATCATTTGTCTTTTTATTTATTATATATTTTGATAATTTACCTGATTGTATAGGTTTCAAATTAGGTTTACAAGTTTTGTATACAAGTCAAATCTTTCATCTTTGAATCAATAAAAAAACCATTGATAGACACCCTAATTGTGGACCGATTTATGTGAATTTTGTCACCAAGTTTGATTGTAGGAGCTTTTATGTAAAGAGATTAATAAAACCAAAGGAACTAACTAGAGAGTTAAAGTCTACAAATAAGTTTCTATCTTTTAGATACTTACAGGTTTTTTGTGTTGAATGTCTTGAACTGTTCAATTGATTCTAACTCATTGACCTACCACAAGGATCAAAATCTATAGTTTCCCCTTTATAAGAACAGTCTAATGCAGAGAGGAGGGAGAAAGGGGCTTTGAAGAGCTTCTAGCAAATTAATTATTCTGAAAACTAAGAGCTACAAGAGTTTCAAACATCTTTATTCCCGATTTTCATTAGCTGAAAAAAGTGATTTTTAATTTATTCCAAAGATCTTATAGAGCTCCAATGACCTCATCAAGAACCGCCAATGGTATTGATATTTATGGGATTTTGACCAGAATGCAGCAAGCTCCACGCGAAAAAAAAACATACATTGTGAAGTGTAGCTAATTTAGAGTGTAGCACGTTGAGAAGAGCAGAAGATGGGCTAAGGCTGCATTTGGTAATATGCTAAGTTGCACTGAGACGGATACGGAGACAAGAAATGAGAACAAAACGGGGACGGGAAATTTCAAAGTCAAAAATTTTAAGAAACGGATACGACATGGATATGGTAATAACAATATAAGAAAATATCCATAAATTAAGCTAAAAAGTAGGTTACACATACGTTAAAACATTAAAATTCAAATGTTACTTTGAGTTGTTTCTCAAATGACAAAATAAAAATTCCATTATCAAGAGAATTTATTGAAAAAATTATTCAACTTTAGTCACATCTATTAACATATTATAGTTGAAGAGATTTTTTTACTAAAAAAATACTTAAGGGTTTAAAAATAGATGAAGCCAAAATTGAGAGGTTTTTCATTAAATTCTCCATTATTAATAACCAAAGATATTTTTACCTTTTTCCTATTAGTTTTTTTCTTCTTCTTGGAAATCATATATTATAGATTGGAGACACCAACTTCTGTGCGAAACGTCTCGAAAACGTTCCCATATTCAAACTTTCCGTCTACCTTTTCCAAAACGTTTTGGGGACGTTTTCAAACCGTCCCTATGACGTCCCCATCCCCGATACGTTTTGGTACGGGAGACGCATACCAAGTGGTGTCCCGTGCTTTCTAGGTAACATGTTAAGTCTCCACTTGGATCTCTTTTTTTCTCCAGCCTCACTTCTTGTTTCACTCATCTTTCTCTTTTTGCTCTGTTTATTCTTATTATTATCCAATCTAAAGCATCTCGGCAAGGATACATTTTCGTAGATGAGCTCTCTCGATGACTGCAGCACATAGATTTGGTTCTATAGAAGACAAACCTTGTGAAAATGTTCATCCCTCATCTTAAGTACGCACCTTTCGAGCCTAACTGCTTCCTTGTGTACCAAATGTCCAACATCTGCCACACTTAGTAGGGAACAAATTATACTCCACATCTACCATGGAGATGCAGCCTTGTTTTTTTACATATCATCAAGACAACCATATCTCTGAATTTCATGATTATATCTTCAATTCCAAATGATATAATTTTTTGGACTCTAGAGTCACTCTTTTGGCTCATATTCAAGCAGCATAAATCAGGCAAAGTAGCTCAAGATATAGAATTGAAATTTTGTTTTTATCCCTCAATGAGGTGAATTTGTTGGTGAGAATATGAGGTTGGGATCTGTAGGCCCGTCTGTGGCCCTAGGCAGCCTAGGTTTTTGTCTAGGGCTCATGCCAAATTTAGAAAAAAAAATTTTAAACAAAAATGCCAAAAAAAAATTATTGTGACAAAGTCCCAAACTATTTTGTTTGTCTAGAGCCCAAATTTTCTTGAGACGGGCATGTGGATCTAGTGGCGATGGCTACTAGCCCACTATGAGTATATTTAATTAAAGTGTAATTTCACTTATTTGTATGATATTAAATTGAGTCAATGAATGGAGGCATTATATTTACACTGAAAAAGAGTGTTGCTTCACCACACTTATTGTGACTTGTAAAGTGTAAACCTTAAAATTTGAGATAATTTGGTCTTTCTAGCTCTACTAATCTGCGAGGTGTTGCATAGGAACCATAATCGATATGAAATATGCTTAAACAGCATATTAGGCACACACAAAAGAAGAAGATATTTAGCTCATATAAAGGCTCTTCCAAAAAAACAGAAGGTCTTGTTCCAATATACATCAGGTTAGTAATTTTTACTCTTTTAGTAACTAAAAATATTTCAACTAAAATTAATTTTTGCCTTATTTTCCCGTTTTGATCTGACATGTTGTTTGTGCCTGGAGCAGCCCTCAATGAGCTGAATTTGGTTGTAAGAAACTAAGAATATGAGTATTTTCAAATTTAGATGTATTTGTGTAGTTTTATGTTCACCTTAATGTGAATCCTTGTACTTTACGGATGATACACAAAGTTCTATGGAAACACATATCTACTCTTTCAAAATCATATTATATATATGATATATCATGGTTTTTATGGGTTTTAAGCCATGATATATGTATGTTATTGAGTCTTTTATGTTTTTTGAGTCATATTTGAGTCTTTTACAGGTTTACGCACATTTGGGAGCTTTTGGATGATTTGAAGCATTTCTGAAGCATTGTAGTTGAGAAGTTGAAGATTGTGCGTTTCATGACCGTGTGTGTCGATCGACACCAAGGTGGTGTCGATCGACACGAGCAACCATCTTGTGAAGTCTCGTTTATGACTATTGGTGTCGATCGACGCCACCCTGGTGTCGATCGACGCCACCCTGGTGTCGATCGACACGGGGGCACTCACGCGGAGAATCACACTTTTAAAGAATTGTAACTTTTGCCCAGAAGTTCATGATGTTTACAGAAGACCCCAAATCGTGTTTTATAACTTTTGAGACATCTTTGGAGATCTAGTTTTACTTTCAGTTTCTGAGAGAGAGAGAGAGCTTTGGGACTGATCTTACTTTGTTCTTCTTTGAGAGAAGATTTCGAACCCCTGTTTCTATTTCTCTTTTTTGATGATATCTATTTTATCCATGTCTTTGAATTCAATTGATATGTGTGAGTAAATCTCTTGTTAGGTCCAGGGTTTTTCATTAGGGTTTTCAAGGAATTGTAGATTGATTTATTTGTTAGGATTCAAAACTTGATAGTTCTTCACCTAGGTTGTTCTTAATGCTAATTCTGGTTTAATCACCTAGAAATTAGATCATAGGTTGTTAAATTGGCACGAAAGTGTGATTTAAAATCTAATAGAACCTAGGGTGAGCAAATTAAATAACTGCAAAGGAATTTGGATTAGATAATTTGTGAAAAAATTGAACATGCGCTTAATGCTTGTTTAGAACCTTAAGATCTGCAAAGAAATTTGGTTTCTTAGGTTTTAGACATAGTAGATTCTCGTAACGATAGTTGGTTAATCTTATACTAGTGATTTGAGTTCTAGAACTTGTGTTTAATTTGATCTTAACTGATTAGTTGATCTGCATTACTTGATTTCCTGAAAAATTCTCTGGGTTTGACATTTTTCCCATCTGATAACAAACCGAATTTTATAATTATTTGCACTGCTTTTACTTAATCATTACATCACTTAGCTTAATTCGAAACTGGATAATTTATCGTGAAATATCTAAGTCTCTGTGGATTCGACCCCTATATACTACTATTGCATTTTGTGCCCTTGCGGTGTAGCTCTAGGGAGATAAAATTTGAGTATATCAAGTTTTTGGCGCCGTTGCCGGAGACTTAGATTTATTTCTGATAGATTTAAGTGTAGGATTTAGACTAATTTTTATTTTTTACAGTTTTACTTACATCGTTTTATCTTTGCGTCTGTTGTGTTTCAGGTGTATGCTTAATCGTGTTACCAGGAGCAACAAGGACAAATAGCTTTTATTTCTCCCGAATCAGGAGCTTGCAAAGTTAGAGCGAGAGATCAGAAAATCAAAGAAGCCACTGGAGATGGTTAATCCTGTGATTTTACATCAAGGTGATGATGGTATTTTTAGAGACCAAGAGGGTCATGTGTGCAACAATATGGGACATAGACTTGATGGAGATGGAAAACCCATAGTTCCAATAACTGCCATGGGCGCGGAGCAGGAACAAGAAAGAGCACCCCTGCGGGCGCATGGTGCGAAAGGAAAGACGTTGTGAGACTATAACAGGCCTGATGAGTTCTATGTGAACATGTATACGATTATGCTTCATACCTTCCAAAGGAATGACTTCGAGCTGAAACCATCCTACTATACTTTGGTTGGTCAGTATCCTTTCTATGGGTTGGCTCACGAGCATCCTATGGATCACATCGAGAGGTTTGGAGACTTGGTGACTAGGATGAAGCACAATGGAGTTAGCTATGACTATCTATTCTGTAAGCTTTTCCTACATTCTCTGAGTGGTGAAGCAGCTTACTGGTTGAAGCAGTTACCAACATGATCTCTCACTAATTAGGATGATACCAAGAGAGCTTTCCTGCGAGACTTCTACGATGATGCGAGGTCAGAGAACTTAAGGAAAAATATCTCTCAGTTCACGCAGAGGCCGATGACGCATTTAAGGCTGCTTGGGTGCGATTCAGAGCATACCAGAGAGATTGTCCTCACCATGGTTTTTTGGAAGTTCAACTGCTGGGCAATTTCTTCAGAGGTGTTGATTGGAGATATCAGATAACTTTAGATGCTGCTAGCAATGGGAACTTCAACACGAGATCCCTTGAAGAAGCTTGTGTGCTGATTGAAAACTTGCCGTCTAGCAATAGCACCAAGAATGCCAATTCTGAGAGGCAGAAAAAGCTGAAAATATTGATGGGAGACAAATTGCTGAGTTGAAGACTAAGTTGGATTCCGTTCACAACATTTTAGTGAATAAGAAATCAGTTTAGTTTGCTGCAGAGGTTAAGACATTTGAGCCAGAGGAAAGATACGAAGAGGAAGATGTCAACTACATTGGTGGGACTGGTTTTCAGGATCAGACGAGCACCTTCACAGGTAATCAGAACACTTCTGGTTATATCTCTAAGCCTCAGTACTAGAAACCTTTCCAGAGCAACAACAACTTCAGAATGAACTATGAATCTTCATCTTACCAGACAACTCATGCACCAACTGAGCAAAGTAAGATGAAATCTATCATTGAGCAGATTTTAGTGGGTCAGCAGAGGATCACAATTGATTTTAATGGGAAGATTGATGCTATGTACACTGATTTGAATGGGAAGTTCGAAGCTCTAAACACTCATGTGAAGAAGCTAGATACAAAGGTTGCGCATACTGCTGAGTCTGTAAAAATGGAAGATCGAGTCCTTCCTGGAAGGACAGACACTAATCCAAAGTATCAGTGCAACACAATCATGTTGAGAAATGGAAAAGAGCTCAATCATGTGCTGAAAAGAGGTATGAATGGTGATAAACTCGTGGATTTGGAGAATATTGAAGAGGATTTTTTGGAAGAGATGCTTGTGTCGACCGACACACCTGAAGGGTATCGGTTGATACAACTGCAAACTACTACGGAGGTCACGAGTACATGTACTCGTGTCGATCGACACACACCTGGTGTCGGTTGACACAACTCCGGTGTCGATTTACACAACTCTGGTATCGATCAGCACGATCATCATCATAAGGTTGGCACAAATACTAGTGTCTGTGTCGATCGATACAACGTTGGTGTCGGTCGACATGGCTACCCACGGAAAGTTGACACGAGTATAGGTGTTTGTGTCGATTGACACACACCTAGTATCTGTCGACACAAGGGGTCGTCTGAGACACCAAGTTCTGAGAAGCCGCCTATTTCAGCAGAACAGGTCTACAAACCAAAGATTCCATTTCCAAGAAATCCTATGAACATAGATGCATCTAATGGCTTGCGTGCGGATGTTAATTATGTGGGGGACCAGGGAACCAATCAGAGTAGAGGACATCAAGCTACACCACCCAAAGAGAGTAGACTTGAGCTCATGATGAAGCAGATTTTATATAGACAGAAGATGAGCGTGCAAGAGGTGAATGAGAAGTTAACTACTCTTGACAAGAAGATTAATAGCATGAACAACGAGCTCAGTTACAAACTTAAGAATTTGACTTGTCGGGTTGATTTTCTAGAGTCACAAGCTTCTTCTACTTCTGCGACCAACTCATATTGATAAATATCTGTACCAGCTCTTGATTCTGGCATCCAAAACGCAGTTGTCGACTTAGTAATGTTCATGCCCCTCCTTTGAGGAAATTACCTAAGCTTGAAGATTCATGAACATTTGTTGTTCCGTGCTACGTCTTTGGAGTTGACTTTGAAGACTTTGTATGTGATTCTGGATCCACTGTGAACCACATGTCAAGGGATATCGCAAAATCATTGGGAATTGCCAATATGCAGCCCTCGCAGATGTCTATCAGGTTTGGAAATGCTTCAATAGCAACTCCACAAGGATGCATTGAAGATCTTCCTGTGCAGATTGGAAATTGCTCTGTGCTTATTGATTTTCAAGTTGTAGAGATGAGCGAAGATTCATACATGTTCTTGATTCTTGGAAGATCTTTCCTTGCTACAGCTGGTGCACTTGTCGATCTACCTAATAAGAGGGTATGTCTTTCCAACATCGATAAGAATGTCTTTTATGATACGATCCCAGAGAATGAGAGTAAATATGGCTCCTATATTGCCATTGAGGAGAAGAAGTTGGATATACATGATCATAGAGAAGGCAGACCGCATCTGAACCCGCCCTTACCACACCCTGATCCTCATGTGGCTTCTCATCACGCTTATGCGTTATTGCAGTCAAGCTCGTGACGTTAAACAAGCGCTGAGTGGGAGGCAACCCACTGGTAAGTCTGTATATACGCAATTTTTGAGTTTTGTTTTGGTTTTATTTTATTTTATTGAGTCTTATTGGAACTTGAAAACATGATATTATGCCATGTGTTGTTGGTTATGATCTGTTCTTGAATGTTTCCATTAGCTAACAGGTTACGGTTTGGGAGAGAAACGAGTTAATCCGTCTGCAAAAATCCGTTTTACCGAAATACCGTGGTCGACACAACCACTCTTCAGTCAAATGTATGTCAAGTTATGCCTGGTATCGATCGATACTGGCTGTGTGTCGGTCAACACAGGAGCATCAAAGTGGTAATATCTTTCTTTTTCTTGTTTTTTAGCTCTGTTTAGTTTTAAACCAAATCTATGCTTCTATAACACTGGGGATGAAACGCCCGATATATATTTTTTTTTTTTTATCGGTAAAAACATACGCAAATAAACATTAAAATATTAAAAACACTCAATAATAATATCCCATAATATTATTATACAACAACACGGTTTACAGCTCAACACGAGCTAACCGTTCAAATACATAACGGAAACAATAAACATACGCCCGGGTCCTAATCATTCCCTCTCATACAACAGAAACAGCGGAAACAACAAACAACCGGGTCCCAATCATTCTCCTCCTCACCGCCTCGATTCCATGATCACACCTTATCTTGACCTGCATCGTCCATAAGAGATGCATCAACATTTGGCTAACCAAACGTTGATGTGAGATTGATCCTCCCAACAACGGATTACTAATAAGCACAAGCAATCACATTAAAAAGAAATAAACTCAAACAACACTAAGATCGATCCCACTGATCGAACTCAAACAATTCGATCCCCGGACCAAACTCAACCAGTTCGATCACCCAGACCGAA
>VBRH01000386.1:24507-48366 GCA_014578085.1 Cardamine resedifolia | reverse complement strand
AGATTTGTCTAAGGTTCATAACCCGAAAAGATTCCGAATTAATTAAATCAATTAATTTTCGGAATGCGGGCGTTACAGGGGACATTGTTGTTCAATTCTGAGGGAGGTAGTTACCGACATTGTTTTTGTTTTTGAGAGTCAGTTTTCCTAGTTAAAGTTGTTTTTATTGAGTTAAAACTTTGTTAGGAACTATGATTTTTCGAGGAAACCACCACATTTGCAGGACCCTAAATGACCATTGATTCGAACTTGACTGGCATCCGTGACTAATGGAAAAATCAAAGACTGACCAGTTGACTTGAGACACCCATATTTCTAGCAGAAATCCACTAAAGACTGAGCTAATTTCTGATTTTTCCTTTTATCTCATCGATGTGACTGATGTTCATCGGACTTGACTCCACATTCATACTTGACAAAAGACAACCTGTGTAAAATAAATGGTACTCTTCTCCCTTATTCTAAAAAAAATGAAAGCAGAAAGATTAGATGATTATCTTTTGAGTAAAGGGGTAGAAAAATTTCCAGTGACCTCATTATTTTACTTTTAAAGAGATAATCACACAAAGGTTGGAAGCGAGGTTAGGAAAATTTCCCGTGATACCATTATTAGACTACACCTTTGATATATATAAAAAAAAAAAAAGAGAATAAAAAAAGAATAAGTCTGGGAAGAGAAAGAGTATCAAGTGTTGTAGGGTTGATTTTTTATAATATTGTATGGGAATGAGTCTAGAAGGTTCTTGACATTGAGATCAAAGATGAGACCCATCGATGAAGTATTTATGGACTATGTTGCGAAATTTTGAGTTGAATCAGGAAAGCTGCGAATGTCTACGGTGAAGTAAAATGGTGGTCTGGATCCTGTCAGGCAAGAATTTATAGTGGCTTTATTGAATGTGAGTGTGGTGCTCTTATGACGAAATGAGTTTCTGTGTTTTCAAACTTCTTTCTCTTGTTTAGTTTTCTGTTTGCTTGAGGGCAAACAAAAACTAAGTCTGGGGGAGTTGATATATTATGGTTTTTATGGGTTTTATTGACGTTTTTCCCATCTGATAACAAACCGAATTTTATAATTATTTGCACTGCTTTTACTTTAATCATTACATCACTTAGCTTAATTTGAAACTGAATAATTTATTGTGAAATATCTTAGTCTCTGTTGATTCGATCCCTATATACTACTATTGCATTATGTTTACTTGCGGTGTAGCTCTAGATAGATAAATTTTGAGCATATCAATATATATATATAATATTATTACATCAGTCACAAAACTAAATACAAATTATTATGTTTCTATAGTGGCACAAACTGTTATCATCTAAGTAATGTAGTAAATTATAAATCATAAATCATCTATATATATAAAGTTATTTTTGTTTCTATTCTCCTTAGGACACATCATTATCCACCTCATCAATCACCTAAACACTCATAAAAATCATAATATTAAATACAACTAATTCATCATACAAAAAAATTATAAAACCAACAAATAAATAAATTAAAATAAATTATGGAAACAACACCGCAATATATATATATATATATATAGAAACTAAAAAAAATTTAAAATAAAAATACTTAATGAATCCTCACCAACCTCCTAACACTCATAAACAATCACTTAAAATAAACTATTAAAACAAAAACACAGAAAAATAAAAGATAAATTAAAAAAAATAAAAACAAAAATAATATCATTTAACCATATATGAATTCTCACCAACCACCTAACATTCATAAACAACAATAATATTAATTACAACTAATTTATCAAACACAAATATGATAATACCAACAAAAAATAAATTAAAATAAACTATATTACTCTACGAACAACAAAGTAAATAAAGAATAATAAAACATAAATATGATAATACCTACAAAAAAATTAAAAGAAACCCTACGAACAACAAAGTAAAGAAAGATAAAAATGAAATTAAAAACACAGCAACACTTAATCATATATGAATAATCATTGGCCAGGAAGTACTCATTATATTAATTACAACTAATTCATCAAACACACGAATATTATATAAAAACAAATAAAATTTTTTTAAAAAATTATGGAAATAACAACGTAAAGAGAAATAAAAGATATATTAAAAATTATAAAACCAACAAATAAATAAACTATGGAAACAACAACGTAAAGAGAAATAAAAGATATATTGAAAAATAAAATCAAAAATAACAATACTTAATCATATATGAATCTTCACCAAACATATAAGCACTCATAAACTATCATAATATTAATTACAACTAATTCATCAAACAAAATATGATAAAGCCAACCAAATTTAAAAAAAAAAATCGTATGAACAACAAAATAATGAAAGATAAAAATGAAACTAACAAGATAAAAACATAAAGAACAAGACTTAGCATATATCAATAACACTCTACGCGCGGGAAACCTCTAGTAAATCCTTAACCGTAACTCATACAGCTATATTGTTACAAAAATATACTATTTTCAAGAAACTATTTATGAAAAATTAATGGTAACTATATCATTAAAGATTTTATGAATCTTAATTTTTTTAACTTTTAGAGTTTTTAAAGAGTACTATGAATTTTATCTGTTTTTTGGGATTTTTTATTTATGAATCCAAAATTTTAGAAGTTTAATTTTTTTAATAAGTATTTTAGATTTTTATAATTTTTTTTTTTAGATTTTAAGAAATTTTTTTACCAAGATATTTTAATATTAATCCTTAACAATAAGAAAACTCATCTTGACAGCAACTTAAAAAAGTGATAGAACTGTTGGTCAAATGTTAAAAAAAACTTCAATCAAGAGATTCATTGCAGCATTGGCGTGAGAACAAAGGTAGTAAGGTGTGCTTCATATATTTCGTTTGTTGGATCCGAAAACTCATAGCGAAAATAGCCCATATATTGTATTGTGACACCGTCACTTCTATGTTTCCAACTCTGTGGATCACAAAGTTGTATTTTTCTAAATTATTAGATACCAAATAATTATATTTCATACTCTATAGGTATGCTATTTTAGCATTAAAAGGGTGAATATTTAATTAGATATAGTCAAAACCATCTCAAATATACAAAAGAATAAATAAAGAAAAAGATTGTGATGATAAGAATTTTTTTACTAATATACTAAGAACAATTTTTGATGACTCAAGGATTTTAATGAAAAGAAGTAAGTAAGATGATACACCAAAATGAAAAATTTAGTCTTTTGAAGGATAATCAATTCTTTTGTCAATCCTCTTCAGCCATTGTATTGAGAATTTGCTTGGTTTCACAAATAAAGTCATGTAAGTACCAATTCATCTCCTTTTATATAAGTGGCATAATTGCAATCATCTCATGCCATTTATTTTTTTAAGAACAAATCATTAGATTTACAAAGGCTAATCTAAAACTGGAAATATGACACGTTAATGTGCGAAAGATGTACAATCAATGAAAATGGGAAGGATATGGAGGGTTTGAGGGAAATAATTAAACAGGAAAAAACATTCATCTTTCCTTTTCAACTTTTTTTACTATTTAAAAGTAAAATTGTGTGAAACTATTTTTTTATCCCTCTATTTGACGAAATATTATAGAACAAAATTTTTTAAATAAAGAAAACAAATCGGTTTTTACTATGTGAATGAAAATAATGGTAAGTTTCCGAAAATAGTAGTGTATGTGGTGAATTGTTTTATAAAAGAAATTGTGGACTATTTATATTATCGCCAAAGTTTATGTTAAACTCTTAACAAAAAAAATTATTTTAAATAACTTATCCAATTAAAAAACTCAACATTGAAGCGACTTTAGAATTAGTGACATCTTGAAAGTGATTTTAGGTACTCTATAACAAAATAGTTAATTATATATATATATAGATATATTTAATTAATGAAATATATATATATATATACATTTTAATTAAACGTTACTTTGACACTTGTATTTTATGTTTATTAGTTTGTGGGTTAAAACGCTTAAGGCCTTAACTTTTCTTCCTCATTTATTATTATTATATTTATGATGTGTATGTATTTTCAATAAATCTAAGATTCACAACTTTTTATCTTCGGCTTAAAAGAAAATTTCTCATACATATTAATCTTTACCATTAAAAGTTTCTTTAAACTTTTTTTTATCAACTAACCTTTCCTATGTATTAATTATCTGTGTTCATAAAATCTAAACTTCATGACTCGATCTAGATATTCCTAAAAGAAAAAAGCTTTCCACAAAAATGACAAATTCACCCTAAATTTTCCATTTCCCCAACATATATAAGATTGAAACATAATGTCATAAGATATCAAACTCAACATTTTAATTTCTTTTCGACCTCTCTTTGTAATAAACATCCAAAAAATAATGAAAAACATTTTGAAAATCTTCACTTTCTTTTTCTTCTTAGCTCTCATTTCTGGTAATATTTATTCTACCAATAAGTTTTTTTATTATATGAGATTTTACCGATTCTACAGATTTTATTGATTGGAAATATTTGCAATTCTATAAATTATTTTCTATTATATAATAACTAACGTAGCCTAACTTAAACGTTGTAGAAATTACATTTTCAAGTATTGGAAAGGTAGAAAGTCGAAGTTTGATGCAGAAAGAGTTTGTTTCGCATGTGATCCACGAAGAACCTGCTTTTGATGTCACACCTCCACAAGAACCGCCATGCCCAATGGACTGCCCTTTTACTTGCAAAACCTATTTTCTAATTATGGAAGTATGTAAATGCACATGTTAAGTTTCTCTATTATATCTAATATCCGTCTCAATATATTTGTGCCATCAGTAAATTAAAAATGAAAAACTATTTATAATTTGCAATGAACTCGTAAATCAAACGGCTAAAAAGGTGTAAGATCATGAACTTGTTTCTTACAACAAAACGAATAATGATTATGGTTTATGTCGTCTTGTAAAAAAAATTGACGGTTTGGTATAATCTATAATCTTATGATGAAACAACGAAAATACAAAGAAGAAATATACAAATATTATTAGAGATGCTAGGTATAAAACCTTGAGTAGTTATTCTATTTTGTAATCGTTTTGATGATATGTTTTGTGACATTTTTTAATTTTCAAATAGTAAAGACTTGCTAAGATTGTTATTTGTTATTATGAAAAAAGGATTCAAATGATGACAAAATGCTATAAGGAAATCTCAATTATAATTTGAAAAAGATAATTAATACTTTTTTTATTTGTTTTCTAAGAATATCACAAAATATTTAGGATGCCTTCATTAACATTTAAAGATCCTTCTAAAATATGTTGTGGAAAAACTTCAAAATACTTTCGTCCTTGAACAAACATAGTTCAAGACCTATAAAGGATACATATATGGAGAATCAGAATGTGGTGAATGCATGCAGCGTCAGACACCTTTAGACCTTTAAGCTAGTTGTAAGCATCACTTTCCATCATAGTACTCAATCAATTTACCACATCACTATCGTGAACTTACCCTAAAAGCTAAAGTAGTACCTTTTTGGTAAAACGAATGACGAAATGAGTTGGTTGTCTTTGAAGGTTTAATTCAAGCATCTACACCATCTCCAGCATGTCTCATTGTACATTTTCTTTCTTATCTCATTTCATTCCTATCTAGGCAAGTCAATTTGTTTATCATTGATCAGGACTCATTTTTTATCTCCTTCTTTGCTTTGTTTCTTCATCCTATTTTTGTAACCTTTACATTTACATTTATGTTCATGAGGATCTCTCCATCAATCACCAATCAATTGAAAGTAAAACAGGCTATGCTTGTCTCATAATATAAAGACTTTCACTCCTACGCAATGCAAGCACATGTGCATGTGTCCCTTAGTTTCGTACTTATCTTTACTGGTTTTCTCATACACTTTTTTTGGTTAAATGCAGATTATTATTTTCTTTCTTCTTGGCTTTTTTTTTGTTTCTTTCTTTTATTGCAAGTAGCTATTGGTTATGAGAAAATATTTCTTACCATTTTTAATTCGTCAATTTCTTAAACTTACGTTTATTTTAATAATTAATGTAAAAAAGTATTATCTACATTCTGAAATATGAAATACAAATTATATTCAATGAATTTAGTAAAATTTTGTTTCATTATATATTTTAAAAATTTATAAATCAATGAAAATTGTTTCTTCATAAATTCTTTTGAAATTTTTGATTTTAGAAAATTCATATTTTAAAATATATTAGATGCTAAAAAAACCATAAATATCATTAAAAGTTTTATATGTGCCCCATGTTAATATTTTTTCTTGATCCGCCACTGATCTCAATGGAGTTATATACTATGGAGCTAACTTATTTGTGCATGGCCGTGGTATAATGAGCTTCAAATGTTGGGTCTGAAGATTACATTGTTATTGATTTCCCAAAAGAGGTAGACCTCGACATTGAGAATGACATGGAGGAGGAACAGTTGGTGAATTACAATGGAGAAGTTGCATTAACGGATTTCAAGTGTGAAGATGGAGTGGTTAGGAACAGAATTTCAGGAGAATGGAGAAGAAATTATGTTGAGATTCCAAATAGTTACTGGACAGATGAGGTTTTTTTCCAAAGGTGTCACAGGATCAGGAGAAGTGGTTTTCGCACTAAACCGTTTGTTTGTGTTGTACTACAATACAATCACACAAATTCGTTTAAAATTAAAGGAGTGGCTGAAGCTTTTGTTACCTTCTTGGATCACGTAGATAGCCTTACTCTTATGTAATGAATAATTTTTTTTTTTTAATGAATCATTGTTCCTAGTATGTCAACTAAATCTTTTAGGCAACAAACATCTCTGTTTACTTTTCAGTAAACACAAGTACACACACACAAGAACTTCTTCTATTTGCTGAACTTTTCTGTATGTGTTTAAAAATGCTAATATCGATATGCTGTTCACTCATGGGATTTATGAGTTCAGGGAAGGACGTTAATGAACTAGATCACAAAAAGATGAAGGAGATAATAGAGTTGCTTAACATCACTGAACTTCGTGATATCTTATCTATGAACAAGATTGGACCACACTTTCTTCATGACATTTGCTCTGTTTTTTGGAAGTATTGGATGCCAAAGGTTGTGATTGTCTTATTTGTTTGCTTGCAATATGGTGTGCTTTATTGGTGGTCCAGGTCTTCAGTCGCGGCTCAAGAAAGAGAGACCTTATTAACTCACTTTGTTCTTGTTACAATGATGGAACGAGGTCCGTTTATTAGATTTAAAAGCTTTTTTCTTCGTAGTAGTTTTTGTTTCTCTTTGAGGTTGAATTGTTTTGTTTAAATTTTAGGATAAATCTAGCAACCATGATTTTAGGAAAAACAAAACTATGTGCTAAGATATCTGTTACAGCATAATCTCTCATATGCCTGTGTTGAGGTGATTTTTTGGTTTTTTTACTTGCAGAATCCAGACGATTTTATTTTGGGACAACAAAAAATAACTTTAAGTTTCATGTTGCAGAGGCTTTTCTTCCTCAATGGAGAGCAATAGATATCCTCTTTTGTTATGCTGGATCTTGGTATTATAAAATACCCAACTTACAAATGCTGCAACTCTGAGCAAATATTTTCGAATCGGACTAAGGTTTTAGCATATGAAGAGGTGTTTACTTGTCTGTATTGAGAAAAGAAAAGGAACCGGACTTGTTTGTTTATAATATCTCAAAGTTTTAATTACAGGCCATTGAAGTGTCTCAGTTGATGGATCAGTCTCTTGACAGTGTTGAGATGCATCATGATTGATTGCTGAAACCCGTATATCTAGTTCTTCTTTGGATTCTGTACATTTAATCGCTTCACAGACCCATGGGTTTACTCAAAGGTGGTTCTTCTAGGAGTTTCCTTTCTTGAGAACCACAAGAGGCATGTGAAAACAAGAGGCATGTGCAACTGATCATTTTCTCGAGACGGTTGCTCAGTTGTTTCGACTGTGACGGGAGACGAGGATACTGGACAGTCAGGTTATCAACAGATTTAGAGATGGGATGTCCAAATGAGAGCCTTTCAGTAGCAGAGCAGGGACTAGTGGATCCTTGGATGTGTGTTGGTTCGAGAGTAGCTTTGCAAAGGCGCATTCTTCGTCTGGCATAACCTCCAAGAAGCTGGAAAACTCCCACCTTTTCATATCTCGTCGAAAACAAGATCCTTGAGGTTGGCAAGGAATTCATACAGAGAGTAGCATCTGGTTAACGATTTTTTGGCTTCTTATGTGAGTCAACATTAGAAGGGAACCAAGCCAGAAAGGGAGATTGGTTCCTTCTAATCACTCACTCTCTTGTGTGCAGCTTTTGTTGAAACTATTGCTCTTCGGCTTCTTCATGTGTGAAACAACCGCACCCATTTTTTTTGTGCAATTAATTAATAAAATCCCATAAATAATAATAATTAAAATCAAACACTAGCTCAAAGAACTCCAATATAATAATTAAACCACTCTAATTAATTCATAGAATAAATCACGGTTCATTATTAAATCCGAATAACCATAATCATAAATTATCAAATAAAATCACCAAAATAAAAGACAAGTCTAGATCATCCCCTCTTCCTCGCCCTGATCCCACGGTCACACTTTTTCTTTTCCTTATTCCCGCACAGAAATTTCCGCGACGAAATTCTGAAATTTTCTGGAACTCCCCGGGATGAATAACCTTTTATTAAACCACCTAGGAAATAATAAAATAAAGAAATAATTAAATAACAATTAACCAACTAAACTTAATTTAAACCAAACGTAAAACACTAAACCGGTTATTAAACCGGTCTAAGTCTTCTTCTACATTGGAACTGAAGCTTCCCTTCCATGGCGTCACGACAACCCGTCAAAACCTCCGTCCATCACTCCGTGATTCCTCCAGCCATCGCTCCGTTGATTCTCTTCGGCCATCACTCTGTGGTTCTCTCTCTGGTTGCCGAGACACCAAGCCAACGGAGGAGCTCGTTCGCGGAAGTCATACTCATGGCAACCTCGCCGGATCACAGTTCCGGTCGTCTTCCTGCCTCCACATCACGTTGTGGCTCCTCTCACGCTACGCCATTTCCTTGTCACGACTCTGCGACAAAATCTCTCGATCTCTGGTCACTACTCCGTTTCCTTCTCCGGCAAGGCACCGAGATGAAACTAACCCTCGACGCCAACGCCACACACCACAACGAAGGTCAGGCTCACGACATCACGACCTGGCCTCCATGCCACCGCTGAATCGCCCACAATATTCAAAGACGAACAGCAACAACGAGATGATGAGCTTACCGTGATGAGAAGGCTCTGCTCCTCCGGCGTCGCGCTCGCCTCCATGCTCAGGTGATCTTCCCTCTCCTCTCTCACGAACAAGCTCCGTCTCCCTTGTCCAGTTACTACACGAAGGCGTGACGATGAAACGCACACAATGATCTGAGGCGAAGTAGAGGCGCGATGGCGAGAAGAAACGAGAGGTGACGTAGGGTTTCCAACTTTTCGCTAATACAGCGACCAAACCTTGAATTCCTCCGAAATTCGCAATTTGACCCAATACTTTTAATTTGATCAAATTAACCCATTCAAAACAACTTTCACTTCGATCAAATTAGTCCAAAATTTTGCGAATTCACAATTGGCCCCCAAACTTCCAAAACGATCAACTCGAGTTTCTCATTTACTCAACTCAACCCCCAACCTTTGGGATTCTCAATAACACCCTCAGACCTTAATTGATTCAATAAACCGAAGCCCGTCAATTTAACCAACGTAACCGGATTGAAATTACCAATTTCCCATTTTCCGGGACGCGGGTGTTACAAGGTGTTCATAGCTGTTGCTATGATCCTAGATTTTGTGTTTACAACTTTTGTAAAGTGTTGAGCCGAACACTTTCAGGACTAGTAATCGCAGCTCCGAGGTAAAGCTGGTTTGAGAACCTCTCTTGCTCGTGAAATAGAACCTCCTGCTTCCCCATTGATCCCAAAGATATCTTATGACGACCAAGTCGAGAAAAATTCTTCCCCAAAGACCAAATACCTTCTTGGTTTGCAGTTAGAGGGTATGTGGTTAACAACTATACTTCCTAACATGTTCTCTCAAATACTGAGATGGTACTACATTCTGGTCATCTAAGTCTTTGCTCCTATCTTAGCTTTCTGTAATGATTACGGAGTTGGGCTCACTGATTGGTCGCTAGCATCAACCTATGGAAAGCTTACCATATTTACAATCGGAGCATGGGCTGGTTTGAAGCATGGAGGTGTTCTGGCAGGCCTAACGGCTTGTGGAGTTATGATGAACATAATATCAACAGCTTCAAACCTGATGCAGGATTTCAAGACTGGTTACCTAACATTGTCATCTCCAAGGGCCATATTTGTTAGCCAAATGATTGGAAATACAATGGGCTGCTTGGTTTCGCCCAGCGTATTTTGGCTTTTCTACAAGGCTTTTGAAGAGTGAATACCCTACACCATTTGCTACTGTGTACCAAAGTATGGCTAAACTTGGGGTTGAAGGTGTCTCGTCTCTACCAAGAGTCTGTCTTGTGCTGTGCTATGCATTTTTCGGTATAGCCATACTCATTAACATAATAAAAGACGATCTTGGCAATAGGTGGAGAAGGTTTGTACCCCTTCCCATGGCAATGGCTATACCATTTTTCTTAGGGCCCTTACTTTGCAATTGTCATGTGCGTTGGGGAGTTTGATTTTGTTTGTTTAGGAGAGGTTAGATGTCCATCTTACTTCATGATTTCGATTGCTTTTCAAAACTTTTAGCTTCTTGTGTTCATTTTTATGAATATCATTCTAGTTATTTCAGATAATGTATGTATGATTTGGAATTTGATTAATTATGTTAAAACGATTGCAGTGAGAATTTCTTTTCCTGCTAATAAGAATTTCCAAAGAGATATATTTATCTTTTAACTTTGTGGTATGCACTGAACTATATAGACAAAAATCTAGTTTAATACATGCAACACTGGATTTGTAATCAGAACCAGAAATTAGGAGGCAAATCATAATCCGCAGCAGCAAAACGATGCAAAAGAGTTATTTACCTCAAATGATTCTACAATACTAAGTTTTTATTTTTTTCAAGTATAGAGTCATACAGCAAAGCCTATGTGTTGTGTTTCATCGACCTTTGGTTTGACTCTCTATTCTAATCATTTCCTGCAATAAAGAGCCCCACATATTAATAACCATGCCCATAGAGTCAAATGTGAAGAATACTACAAAAGAATATAGAGTGTACGTAGTTTAGTGTTACTGTAATGGGCTCAAATTAACCAACCGAAGTCGTTATAGTGCATTTAAGTCATATATTGTTGACTTTCATTTGGAAACATGAAAATAAAACTTTTGATGAGATTATTGCCAAATTTGTCAAGCAAAACATTTGGTCTCATGATCTGGAACTTGAACAAAAAAAAAGTGGTCAGAGCACGACAGAGAATAAATGGCAAGATTTTAATTTGTAGGCCTATTTCACAAAGAGCTCCTCAAAAGGACTCACTTACCTCCAAATGTTTACCCTTTTTGTTGTGAGACTTGAATGCATTTGTTCTTGGTGCAACATAGGATGGTGGTCCTGGTGCAACAGAGGAGGATGCTCTTGTTGAGGGTGCCAGAGGGAGAGATGCTGAAGTGGAAGGAAGAGTAAGATCTCTTTTGTTGTTTTGTAGCTTAGTAACATTGGGTTCCAAAAGACTTCCATCAATAGAGTGTGAACATGTCAAACAGTACAGAGAAAACTCTCCGGATTCAAACAGGTAAAGTGTCCACTGCTTCAATGTTTGGTAAAGTTCAAGTTTGGTGGTTCGAAGCTCTGTGTGACGATTTAGATGGAATGAAGTGTAGTAGATATTCGGTTCATCTTCCATAGCTTGGATTTTCAAAGCGAGTCTTCTACAACGATGTCATTTCATCATGATGTTTGCCATAGACTTGTTGTATCCACTCTTAGGTGGTTTCATGAAGAATAGTAAGTCCGTAGCTCCCAAATTACTCGGAAATATATGAGCATGATACCATGGAGCTTTGGAGAACACATCTCCCACATTCTCCTCTTGTAAGGTTGGTACTCCGACCTCTAGACTCATTTGTCTGTTGTAGAGTAATTCCCAGCCCAATCTTTCTCTGCCTTGATTGTTTATAATTAAAACTACCCTCATAGCGAAAAGCTACTATAGCGGTAGCAAATGCTATAGCTCGCATCTGATGATCTCCGCAGCAATAGCCGCCAAGTATAGGAACAAAGGGAAAATACAGCCTAGATGTGCACATCTGCTCCTATAATACCGCATAGACCTAATCAGACGCGACACATGTGTTGTGCTTCGCATATCCGTAAGAGTGGTTGTGATATGCATATCGGAAAGTTGGCCGACGGTGATTTCTTTATCCTCATTCTGGCGAAGTGCAAGAAACCATCAAAGGCCCAAAATTTGTCGAACATCCCCAAATTCATTTTCGCGCGTCGAAAGTAGAAAACCAATTAAATATGAAACCAAAACCAAAAACCTAAAAATAAAATATTCTCAAAGAAACCATCAAATCCATTCTGAAACCCTAAGCCTCTTGTTCTGAATCTTCAAGTCCTTAGAAAGTAGCAAGTAACAGATCCGAAGTTTAAGAAAACCTAACCTAATCACGTTATTCCAAACCCTAAAAAACGGATCTGAAATTACCAATGGTGTTGTAGGATTAAGATTTACGCCATGTTGACTGAGATGAAGAAGGTGTGTTGAAGATGTGTTGAGTTATCTTAGTATTATATCTAACAAACCTCTAACTTATCTATCAATATGGTAGCAGATTTTCTATATGTTTTGTTGTTTAAGAGAAAATAATAATAAAGTTTAATCAAGTCTATCTTTTTAATATTCATCTTTAAGATTTGTGTGATTTTGGCTATTGATCAATGATCTTATGCTGGTTGATGTTCATCCTTGGGAGTTGATACTTGAATTTATAACCAAACTTCATACATTTCATGTTTAATTCATACAAATGTAGTATCCATTATTTTATTGATTGTACATAATGAGCACATAAACATCATATTTTCAGTTTTAAATTAGTTTACATATTAGTTCTTCTAAATCTAATAATTGTTATAAAAAAAATTCATATACATTTTCCAACTATTATTTTAAATATTGATATAAATCTTATTGTATCCGATTTTAGATTAGTTTACATATTAGTTTTTATAAATCTAATTATTTGTATTTTTCGGTCCATATATATATATATATATATAAATTATATATATTTCACCTGTTATTTTAAATATGATAAAAATTTTGTTTGGTACAATATGATAAATATATCATTTTTTAAAAAAAGTCAACAATTTTTATACATTACCGGGAATTCGTAGGGTACATACTACTATCATTTATGTAAAAGGAATAGGTTTTGAATCAATATTATAAACAGTAAAAATTGTAATATGAGATTGCTAGATACATTTTATTATATAAAAATTCAGCCTAGACAACCGAACATGGAAACTTCATGATCTGGAAATTTTAAGATGAGATTTTCTATTGTCAAATTAATTGAAAAACCCTTGAGTGGTAAAATATAACTATGAATGCTATCTGAACATGAAGTCTGATCTTTTGATTGTAATTACATAACATCATTAAAAAAATTAAACATGATATCTCTATCTACAAACCCAAATGAAAATTGAAAAAGATTTTAAATTACCATATTAATTAATGAAATGTTAGTGATGCATTACATATTTGTGAAAACAAACTGAACCTAAAATCTAGGATTTTTTATTATTATTATTCTTAGTAAAGCCATAAACTACATTTAACACTCACATTATAAAAATATCATTTAGTTTCTAATTATTTTAACGATACATTTTTGGGCTTACTGCATCGACCACTACTTCACATCCTAGACTACTGTAAGATAAAATTTTAAATTGTCATATTAATTTTAAAAAATTGAATGGTATAGCATAATTGTCATCTATTATCTATATTATTAATTGAGAATGAGGGATAACTTTTTCTCTGAGCAATATAAGCCGTTTTGCACTATTTACAGAACTTCTCTCTTCAATATTTTAGATCCAAGCCGATCAAAACAACCCACCCATATCAAAAACATGGACCCCACCAATGTTCTTTTTTTTTTTAATTATTATTATTTTGTCTAATAATCCATCTATTGATTGGACATTTATTTGAGTTTACGCGCGAGTATAAAGGTTTACACATACAATAACTTGAATTATTTTTGAGAAATTTAGGTCCTCCATAACTTGTGCTACTGTTTTATTTTATTTTCGTTGCTAATATGTCTTATTTATGCAACTACTTGCCAACTATAATTCTAGTAATTTAAAAATTTAAAGTAAATTCTTTATTAAAATTATTTAAAATTATGATATCAAGCAATAATCATAAAGTATTTACGACTAAACCAAATATGGATGGTTTTTAGGAAAATTTAGGTTTTCGATAACTTGTGTTATTTTTTTATTTTATTTTCGTTGGTAATATGTCTTATTTATGCAACTATTTGCCCAATGAAATTCAAATAATTTAATTTTTGAAGTAAATTCTTTATTAAAATTATTTAAAATTATGATATCAAACAATAATCATAAAATGATTAAACATTCTAAATCTAAACTAAACAACTAAAATATAAAATAGTCAATGATTAAACAAACTAATAATGCCTTACATCAAAAAATATTGGTTATTTGCATTATTATTACACTTATTTTCTTCAGACCACATAGTGAAATCCTTATCAAAATCTAAAAAAATGACAAATAACATATTTCATCCAAGATGACAAATAACATATTTCATATAATTATAAAAAATTAGAAAATTTAACCACTAATACCATATCACAGGTTTTACGAGATTTAAAGTTAGTGGATTTCATCATTGGATCCGAACCGGATTAATAACTGGGTCATCGGGTTTACGCGTCCAACCGTAGGTATGTATCGGGTGTAGAAACTGATAAAGTACTAAGGAATATTCTCTTTGTAGATTGTGTAAAGCGTCTAGTTTAGATTTTACTTTGACCAAATCTTGTAAATCCCTGAAGTTGTGTAACAACTCTGGCTTTATAATGCCAAATAATGAGAATCAATCTCAGTGAGGATTCAATCACTTTCATGGTATCAGAGCGAGAAAGCTCATGATCCTATTCAAAAAAAAAAAAAATTCTCCTTCTCGATCTCTTCTTCTCTTCCTCTCTTTTTGTTTTGTTTTCCTTTTCTTTCTCTCATGGTTGCAGTTCCAGTCAACATTGAAAGGGCATTTGGTGTCACCAACATCAAATCTCACATCCCTCTCATCCTTGATCTTGATGATCACAACTACGATGCTTGGCGTGAGCTCTTCCTCACTCACTGCCTTACTTTTGATGTTTCTGGTCACATCGATGGAACTTCTCTTCCAGACGGTGACAATGATGTTCAGTGGAACAAACGTGACGGCTTGGTAAAACTTTGGATCTATGGTACGCTGGCACCACAACTTTTTCGAAGTTCATTCAAAACTGGTGGAACTGCAAGGGACATTTGGGTTAGAATTGAGAATCAATTTCGCAACAATAAAGAGGCAAGAGCGATACAACTTGACAATGAGCTACGTACACTGGAAATTGGAGATCTCTCAATTCAAGCTTACTGTCAAAAACTTAAATCGCTGTCAGATCTTCTAGCGAATGTGGATGCGCCGGTCTCGGATCGTACACTTGTGATGTATCTGCTCAACGGATTAAATGGACGGTTTGACTATATCATCAACGTTATCAAACACAGGGAACCATTTCCCAGCTTTGAGACTGCAAAATCGATGCTGGAAATGGAAGAGACTCGTGTGAAGAAATCACACAAACCGGTTGCTCATCATTCTGACCATTCATCCTCCTCATTGGCTCTCATTGTTGCTAACAATAATCCGAATTTGGATCGCCAACATCAACAAACGCAGCCACAACAACAACAGAGATCCAACAACAATTTTAGAGGAAATAAACGTAACATGGAAACAGGTTCAAAGGGAAAAATAATCAGCGACCCAATTTTCCAAACTGGGCCCTAAATCCAAATCAATTCTGGCCTGGTCCGTTTCCATACTGGCACAACCAGTTCTCACCATATGGGCCTTACATGGCCCAAAATCAACAAAATCGTGGTGTTTTTGTTTCACACCAAATCGTTGCTCCTCAAGCCAACGTCACTTTGACTGAGTTGCAACCTACAACAGATTTTTCCCAAGCATTCAACACCATGACCTTAGCTGATCCTACAGCCACAGATTGGTACATGGATAGTGGTGCAACCAGTCACTTGGCCGATGGCAGGTATTCTCCATTCTAATCTTAAATCTGACACAAATCACTCAGTAATTATTGGCAATTGATAAAAAAATTCCTGTAATCTCCACAGGCTATTCTTTCATTCCTTCATCATCTCGTCCTCTTTCTTTAAATTTTGTTCTTGTTACACCACAGATTGTAAAAAATCTGATATCTGTTCGCAAGTTTACAACAGATAATTGGTGTTCTATTGAATTTGATCCCTTTGGATTTTCTGTGAAGGATCTTCAGTCACGGAGAGTTCTCATCCACAGTAACAGTTCCGGTGACTTGTACCTGATCCCTAGCTCTTTCAAAACCACTCCTTCCTCGACAATAGCTCTTCTCGCTTGCTCGCCGAATCTCTGGCACAAACGATTAGCTCATGTCAATAAAGCTTCGTTGAATTCTGTTATTTCTTCTAAGTCAATTTCATGTAATAATGACAAGCTTTCTAAATCTTGTTCTGCTTGTCAATTGGGAAAACAAATAAAGCTTCCTTTTGCGCCTTCTGATCCGAAAATTACAAAACCTTTCCAATTGATACATTCGGATGTTTGGACATCTCCAATTCCGAGTATTAGTGGGATAAAATACTATGTGTTATTTCTAGATCATCACTCTCATTTTTTTGGGTTTATCCGCTGCGTCGCAAAAGCGAAGTATTTTCAAAAAAATTTCACTTTGTTGCCCACATTGAAACACAATTCAAAGCTAAAATTCAATCTTTTCAATGTGACAATGGAGGTGAGTACAACAACTCTAAATTTCACAAGTTTTTTTATTCAAAAGGAATACAAGTGAGATTTTCTTGTCCTCATACCTCTCAACAAAATGGAAAATCAGAACGTATGATTCGCACCATTAACAATGCGATTCGTGCTCTGCTTTTCCAAGCTAAACTTTCCTCGGTTTACTGGGTTGAGTCTCTCCATGTTGCAGTTCATATTTTTAATATCTTGCCTTCATCTTCCATTCAAGGTCAAGTTCCTTTTCACGTTCTCTTGAACAAAACTCCCAAATATGATCACTTGAGAGTTTTTGGATGCCTCTGTTTTCCCAACATAAATTACTCCAGTCTTAGCAAACTCTCTCCAAGATCGACGCCTTGTCTGTTTTTGGGTTATCCATCTCAACATCGAGGGTACAGATGTCTTGATCTCAAATCCAACAAAATCATCATCTCTCGTCATGTCTTCTTCGATGAGACTGTTTTTCCTGCTTCTATTCAAAGTTCATCAAAAGCTTATGATTTTCTTGACTTAAATGATGAACCTTCACCAATATTTAAACAAATTCTTCAAACTCCCACTTCAACTCCTATTCATACTCTTCCACCTGTTAATCATGCTCCGCAGGTGGAGTCCTCTCAGCCAAACACTCAAGTAATTCCGGTGAATGCTCCAGCCCCAATAGGACATTCTATGCAAACAAGGAGTAAAACTGGTGTTCGAAAAACCAAAACTCAAGTCTCCCTTTTGTTGACAGCTTCATCATTTTCAAAAAATCACACAGTTTCACCTGTTCCAAACAGTCACAATATTGCTCTTTCTGATCCTAATTGGTCGCCGGCAATGACTGATGAGATGATGCTTTTTTTAAGACTAAGACATGGGATCTAGTACCTAGACCCAGAGATGCTAACATAGTTCAGTGTATGTGGCTTTTTAAGCATAAGCTTAATGTAGATGAGATACAAAGCACGACTGGTTGCGAATGGGAAGTCGCAAGAGGAAAGAATATACTACAATGAGACCTTCAGTCTAGTGGTAAAACCAGGTACTATAAGAGCTGTTCTTGAAGTTAGTCTTGCGCGAGATTGGCCGATCCATCAGTTAGACGTGAAAAACGCCTTTCTTCATGGCGAACTAGATGAAACAATATATATGCATCAATCACCAGGCTTCACAGACAAGCAATTCCCGAATCATGTGTGTTGAATTCGCAAGGCTAAATATGGCCTAAAACAAGCTCCAAGAGCGTGGAACGCGAGATTTGCGAACTATGTTACTAAACTGGGTTTCGTGGCTAGCAAAAGTGATGCTTCTCTCTTTGTTTTCAGGAAAAGAAATCAACAAGCGTATCTACTTTTATATGTCGATGATATCATCTTGACAGCTTCTAATAACAGCTTTCTTCAATCGATTATTGAAGCTTTGAAGATTGAATTTCCTATGTTAGATTCAGGAGATCTTCACTATTTTCTCGGTGTAAAAGCTGATTACATCAATGGAGGAATTTTCTTGAGTCAACAAGCTTATGCAGCATATATAATTAAGCGTGCAGGAATGCAAGAGTGCAAGCCTTGCGCAATGCCTGTAGATCTCAAGTCGAAGTTATCTGGTACTGACGGAGACCCAGTTTCAGATCCAACACAATATCGTCGACTAGTTGGTGCACTTCAATATCTCACCTTTACGCGACCGGATATCTCGTATGCGGTTCATCAAGTCTGTCTGTATATGCATGATCCGAGAGAGCCGCATCTTCATGCTCTTAAGCGCATTATTCGCTATATACAGGGAACCAAAGGTCACGGTTTACAGCTTCTTAAAGGTCCAATTGATCAGCTTACTGCCTACTCAGATGCAGATTGGGGAGGCTGTCCCGACACTAAACGTTCCACATCGGGTTATTGCGTCTACTTAGGATCAAATCTGGTTTCATGGTCTTCTAAAAGACAACAGACAGTCTCTCGTTCAAGTGCGGAGGCAGAGTATAAAGGGGTTGCCAATACTGTTGGTAAGCTGTGTTGGATTAGAAACTTACTTCTTGAACTTGGTTGTCCTGTTTCAAAAGCTTCAGTTGTCTATTGTGACAACATAAGCTCTGTGTATCTAGCACACAATCCCGTAAAGCATGAAAGAACCAAACACATTGAGCTTGATATACATTTTGTACGTGAAATGGTCGCTCTTGGTCAAGTCAAGGTGATCCATGTTCCTTCTTCTCTACAGTTTGCTGATGTATTCACGAAAGGATTGCCAACGACTCTCTTCAACGAGTTCCGATCGAGTTTAACCGTCCGGAGTCCTGTCGCTTCAACTGCGGGAGGATGATAGAGTACTAAGGAATATTCTCTTTATAGATTGTGTAAAGCGTCTAGTTTAGATTTTACTTTGACCAAATCTTGTAAATCCCTCGAGTTGTGTAACAACTCTGGCTTTATATTGGCAAGTAATGAGAATCAATCCCAGTGAGAATTCTATCACTTTCAGAAACACTATGTTTTGGTAAATTTACCTTTTTCATTATTTTTAACACTTAAAATTATTTTTTGCTATTAAAACGCGTAATCAAGACTTAAAACACCTACATAATTTTAAATATTAACAATTAACATATATTATTTAACTCAATAACTATACTAACAATAATCCACATGTACTATACTCTAACACCACAAAATAATTATAATTTAATTAATTCATATAATAACAAATAACAATTTAAAAAATATAGCAACCAGAATATTAGATGAGGATCATATATACCAAGTTTGAAATCAATACAATCAACCATAGCACTCTAGTTGTTGAACATCGGCATGGATTCATAACAGAAATGAAACGCCTGATTTGGTGTAATCATCCTCGGTTGATTCATTGTCTGATTTTTTCAATAAAATTTATATGTTTTTGCAGCGAATGGATATGGTTACTGAAAAAGCACTATTAGTTCTTGTACATTTACACTCGAGTCCTACAAGCTCCTCGCAATTTGAAACATTTATAGACCCAAAGATGTCTAAATCCAAGTGAAGTTGCAAGGAGCTGCCAAATATGGGTTATGTCTTATGAGTTCTACTCAAACATGCTTGGGAGAGGTCTCACTGCCATGAATGCATCCACCATCTGAAAAAAATTTGTTTGTAAGAAAATTTCGTAAAGTCGAATATCAAATGTTGATAGTTTTGACAGTAAAATATTTACCTCATCAGTAACAGCAGCTCGAGCCCTACGATGTGTCTCCACCATTTCTGTCAACAATTCAATGAGTCGCTCCTTCACAGCCCCGGTTAGCATATTTTCTTCTCCATACTCCTTAAACATAAACTATACATTCAGAAAAACAAACTTTTCCTTCTCCGTCGTAATCTAATAATAATGTATTTATTGACAAGTCTACCTTTCTAATGTGTTCAAGTTCATAATCATCTTCGAGGAAGAAACTCAAATACTTGAACGGTATGTCTACTTGTGAAATAGTTCAAATAGAGGTTTACTATATAGTATCAAGTATATATCAAGAAAACAATTTTTCCCACCGTACCTCGAGATTTGCTCCGAATTTCTTTTGCATATCCATGGACTTTTGCCCACCACTAAACGCATATTTGTTTATCTGCATATGGAAACCACATAAGTTTAGATATTGGGAAGCCATGATATGATTTCATTACTAGGAAATGTATCTAATTCACCTTCTCTTTAATGTCCTTTGCGGTATCTGTCACATAGATAGCGGAATTCGGATCACTAGCAGACATTTTTCCATTCTCACCCTGGCGAAAAGTGATCAAAGGCATTCAATAGTTTAAAACACAAGAAAAAGTGTAGTACATATCAATAACTTGTAATATCTTTTAGACTAGTTAAGGAAACACTTACCTGCAGAGCAGGAAAAAAAGATGACTCAATTAGAGCAGGCTTGGTATAGCGTAACCGAGGTGCAACATCACGAGTCATTCTAAAATAAGGATCCTTGAACAAAACCAAAAAAAAAGCAAAGAACCATGAAGAGAAAGAGACTAAATTTGGTTACACCACTGAGAAGTGATTTTATCTTCCAAAACCAAAACAGGTAAAAGATATATAAACAAGCAAACCTGGTCAATTGCACAAGGAATCAAGCAACGGAGATTGTCGTTGTCACGGAACAAATGTGGAAATGAGCTAGAAAAAGATGGAGCTGCCTGCAAAATATATGGAATGACAATTATCCAATTTTTATATATGATAGTTAATGCATTAGAATACACACACACCAACAGGAAAAAAAGACATACCTGCACCGCAGGGAAACTGGTTTTCGCCATACTATCTTCACCGGTAAAGCCAAAGGTTGCGAAATTCTTGCGATGAAAGAGATATAAGAAATGAAAACCAAGAACTCAAAGCAGCTACAAAACACATGAGCCAGATTTGTGCAATTCAAGGAGATAAAGAGTAAAGTCACCTTATTAGATGTAACACACATTCCAATTCTCACCATGTTTTTATAGAAACCACTACACACACAAAAGTTTTTGCACATAGTCAGCCACGATACAATATAAGAGCCATCTTATGAGCTAAAGCAATCTTCACCAAAGCAACAGGATGTTTTAATCTTTTACACTAAGAGATTCGAATGTGACTTACCCGCCAACATAGTCAAAGTCAGAGAAAATGAAGGTCTTTGTTACATCGAATCCACAAGCAATAATATCTTTGGCATTTTCCCTAGCAAGTCTTTGACTTTCCTCCACTGTTAAGTTCTTCCAGATGCATTTTTCATCATCAGTGAGTTGTATAACAAGGGGAACATTGAAAGCTTCTTGCAAGTATCTGCAAGTAATTTCGCGAGCATAAAGGACAAAGTAAGAAGATGTTCCAAAAACAGTTAAAAAACAAATGGCTTCACTTACTTTGTAAACAAGAAAGGAATCAAATGCCCCAAATGCAAA
This sequence comes from Cardamine resedifolia, assembly GCA_014578085.1. Taxonomy (NCBI): domain Eukaryota; kingdom Viridiplantae; phylum Streptophyta; class Magnoliopsida; order Brassicales; family Brassicaceae; genus Cardamine; species Cardamine resedifolia. Next base: position 26,375 of record VBRH01000386.1, on the reverse strand, counting down.
GCTTCTGATGAAGGTCCTCTTCCAGTGTAGAGAGAGAACTTGTCTCCTCTCTCATATGCGTCCAAAATCTCATTGAAATCTCGGTGGGCGAAGAAGACACCACGGCGTAAGAATACGTGTGGTTGACAACAAGTCAGTCTTTGAACACGATCAATCAGTGACTGGTCGATCCTTTTGCAGCCAAATTTTTCAATAAGTTTGTCGTAATCAATCTTTCCGCCGTCTTTTGCAGATACTTCCCATGGATTCACCACTTGCTCCAAAGATTCAGACTTTTTCTCAGGCTTCTCAAGCATATCTAGAAAAAAAGAAGTTAGATTCGATGGATTCAAAAAGCCAAATTTAAACTCTTCTTGATTCATAAACAAGGGGAAGAGAACAGAATTTTCGAATTGTGTTTCTTTGACCATAAAGTCTAGTATTTATAACACAACTAAAGAGAATCCAAAAAAAGTGATTTAACATTACATTTCCAGATATTAAATACCTAATCATGACCTGTTACATCCAAACTTTACACTTAAACACAAAAGCTTTAAGATTTAAACACGCAAGTCATGAAAGAAACCATTTTTGATCCAAAAGAAAGAGCAACAAACAACAGATCTAAGAGTGATCCGATTAACATACTATATTCAGACTTTAAGAATATATACATGATGATAAATCTTAAAGAGAAGTAAACTTTTTATTGAGTTGTATTTATTAGCTGTAGCACCAAAATAATGTAAAGTTTACTAATTAGTCTCTAACATAAAAATGGAAAATATGAGAACTTTTAACAGACTAAGAGACACACTAAGATGCTTGTTACTAACAAAAGTAAACACATAAAAACCAAGACTTTGAACAACTTTTGTAACAGAGGTTGTTAGAAATACAAAACAGAGATACACATAAACGTAAACAGAGAAAAAGTGAAACCAGAATCATAAAAGAGCTAACTTTGTACATCTCATGTAATGAAGATTGAAAACAGGTGACCAATAAAATATCTGAGAGAGAAGCAACTCAGTGAGACAGAGACTTTGACCTCCCAAAAAGAAATATTAACAATTCAGGTGACCAAATCTTCAATTTGTTTTTAGACTAAATCCCAAAACTAAACGTGTGGCTTATAGTTGTCTTATCTCTTATGTATCTCAGAGTAGCCAAATATTAAATTGATGCAGCTCAAATTATCAAGTAAATATGATTTTTTTTATTTCCCCAAATGATTAAAAAAATCCATGAATCTCGAGAAGATTTAAAGAAAGAGATGATGTCACATAATATGCATGATAGTTGTCTCAGAGTTGAAGTTTAGCGTTTAGGATATAAACAAACACCTAATGGCTTTTTAAGATTCAACGATCTAACAAATCAGATCAAAAACAGAATTGTCAAGAAGACAGAGAGCTCACTAAGCTGTGCATCTCTATGCTTACACATAAATCTACAAGAGAAGCATCATGGAGTTTTACTGAAAATGTTTAAAATATATCGACAAAATGTTTAAAATCAAAGCAGAGATCTAAATTTGCAAACAAAGTCTGCAGAAAAAAGATGAACAGGTTTCAGATGTAGACACATATCAAGTATTCTCTACCCTAAAACCCTAATCTTTGTACTTTGGTCTTGCATAACCTAAAGTTTTATGATGAGAAGAAGCATAGGAGTAAATAAAAACCCTAAACTCTAACCATTCCGTAAACCCTCTTTAAAACTAGCTGATGAATTAGGCAAGACCCTGAAAGACATACCTTTGATTGAGGAAAACCCCACAAGAGGATTTAGCTCGAATCGAAACTTGACCCACCAAACTCGACTCTTTTGGTTTTGGTGCAAGTAAGAAGCGATGAATCACTGCGATTTCTTCTTAGGTTTTT
>VBRH01000386.1:9972-22323 GCA_014578085.1 Cardamine resedifolia | reverse complement strand
TTTTTTTTTTGTTGTTTTGGGGATAACTATGAGGTTTCTGGCCAAAACCAAAAATTCCTCTAGGCCAGGACCAGACTTTAACATATTACCCGTATCAGCTGTCACTTGATCTTGTGACCTTTTGGTATTTTCCAGGGTACTTTTCCAGTCGAGCTGTCGACCTCTGATCTTTTTCTTCTATTTCTTCGTGACTCAAAGACAAACTTCCACAAGTTGGCTGTCTTTGAAGGTTTAATTCAAACATCTACACCATCTCCAACATGTCTCATAGCTCACTTTCTTTTTTATTTCACTTCATTCCTTTATAGGCTAGCCATTTTGTTTACCATCGATCAGGACTCATTTTTCATATCCTTCTTTGTTTTGTTTCTTCATCCTCTCCTTGTTACATTTACATTTCTGTTCATGAGGACCTCTCCATCAATCACCCATCAATTCAAAGTAAAACAGGCTATGCTTGTCTCATAAAGACTTTCACTCCTACGCAATGCAAGCACATGTGCATGTATCCCTTAGTTTCGTACTTTATCTTTACTGGTTTTCTCATACACTTTTTTTGGTTAAATGCAGAATTTATTTTTCTTTCTGATTTTTTATTTCTTCTGATGCAAGTAGTGATTGGTTATGAGAAAATATTTCTTACCATTTTTAATTCATCAATTTCTTAAAATTACATTTATGTTAATACTTACAAAAATCTTCAAAACATATATATTAATACCTGATTTTTAATATGCATACATAAAGATTAATAAATTATGAAACAAAATGGGAATATTATTTCAAAATTCATAATAAAAATGAAAATATTTTATGAAGGCATATAACCTAGAGAAACATAACTAAGTATTCCAGAAAGACCAAGTTTTATATTTTTTTTGAGTTTTGACAACTTGGTTCATTAGTAAATTATTCTAATTTAATTAACAATATATGATTCAAGTTTTGGTATGAGATATAATTTGATACACCGTGAAACTTATGTTGAATGTATATTGTAATTCTGTGGGTTTTGATTATCATGTTTGGCTGAATTTGAATAAATATCGATTTAGTATCCAATTCAGCCAAAAACAAAACAAAACAAAACCGATGCTCAGAAGACGATTATAATATTGGATTATTCAAACAAAGGAGGAGCCAGTCTATCGACATTGTGCTTATTATGTTCTATCATATGGTAGACTAACTACATTAAATATTAACCCGAAAAAATCTAAGAAATTGACAAGAACTCGTCTTATATATGAATAATATATTTTCTAAGCCCATTTGGCCATTAAAGACATTCCTCCAGCACCTAGAAAAACAGCAACTTAAGCCAATGTATGAAGCTTCATGTTCCCTTGCAACTTTGGTCCCAAAAAATCTGCACCCAACAGATCAACAAGTGCCATGTAGTTCAATAGACCGGCCGAACAGGCGTTTAAGATCCCGACCACGATCAATGCTGTTGGACTTGTTCGGCTGTATACCGTTTGTAACAACATTCCTAGAGCGATTCCTAATGGTGTCGCGACCGAGAAAAAAAAAACACCATTGCCCATTTCATTTTTCCTCCATATTGCGCCTAAGGAAAAAAGAAAGAAACACCAATCTGCTATAAAGAGTTTGTACAATGTGAATGTTGTGTCTTAAAAATTACTAATATATCCCTTGAATGGTAATAGTTTTTGGAATGGTTTTTGGATTTAGATTCTCCAAAAATCTAATTTATACCCATTCATGATTTCTAAAATATAGGAAATTTGGATTTTAATGATTTTTGCACATTTCTAAAGAAAATCCAGAATCCTACTTTTACTAGTTTTAAAGAGATTTTGTTGTGATATTTTTTTTTTCCTTTTTTATCTGAATGCTATTAACAAAATATTTTTTGTTAAAATTTTTTGTTTGCTAATTCATTAAAATTAAAACCCTATTCTATAGGTATTCCACAATACTTGTCGTAACTATTTTATTTTTATTTTTTCAATATTGTTATTTTCATCAATCAATAAATCTAATTATCTAAATACCATTTCTTTTTTCTATATAAGAGTAAAGTAAACCTACGTGTATTTTTCAGTATTATAAATTGTGTAAATTTTTATATAATTATTAAAATTTAATATTATTGTTTTACTAATTTTCATACACATATAATCATAATTAAAAATCAAGATAGAAAACATAAAAAAAATTATACATAAAAACCAAAAACTAAACAAGTTACCATTCAAATTTTTGAAAAACTAAAATATACACCAAAAATCAAAGAACAAAAAAACAAAAAAACTCAAAAACCAGAAACCAAAAGCCAAAATTCAAAAACTACCACTTAAAAACTTCCAAACATTCATGGTCATAGTTTCTTAAAAAAATTGCGATATTTCAATTGGCTAAGTGATTGTTGGTCAAGTCCAATGCCTTCAAATAGCTGATGAAAACAAAGTGCGGCGATGAGAGAACGTATGGTACATTTGTTATCCGAAGCTCCCATTGCAAGGCCGATTACAACCGAGTGCACTACAATTCCTAGTTCTAATACCTAGCACGAATTGATTATTATTAACATGTATTAAATCTCATGAAATATTAAAACGTTTAATGAAGGATAAAATAAAATTGTAAATGATTTGCTTATTTGCCTACCTGAGCAATGACTTGATGCCTAATAAGCTGAGATTTTGCGACGTCTTCGACTATAACCTCATTTTCTCCCTCTAATTTCCTTGATCCATTCTCTACGGTATGATTAACTACATTTTCTTGTGGTTTCATTATTTTCTTATGCCAACTCATGGCATAAGAATCAATCATCAACGTAAAAAGAACGGAAACTTCCTCCATGGATTTTTTGGCAAGCAAGGGGAATTGAGATCGTAAAAAGAGTCAGGTAACACATGCATGTAACCAGTTGCTAAGATAACTCCCGAGGCCAATGCCTTGACGACCACGAAAAGATCTCGGTCTGGTCCTAATGCCGGAACCCCACGTGTTAACAATGGTAAAGAAACACCGATCATACTCGCCACTAAGATCAAGCAATAGCTATGAATTTGAGTTTCTTTGATTATTTGTTGTTGTGGCAAAACGATGCTCCTGGTTCATATTTGCATTGAGTAACGCTTGCAAGCTCGGTGTTTTCAGCTATAGAGGTTAATGTGAAGGAGAGAAAGAGAATTGCCATGGTGATCATTAGCTTGAAAAGTTTATGAGAAGGAGCCATTTTATTTCTTTTGATTTAATGGAAAGGTTTGAAGTTTTAGGGTTTATATATATATACTAGAGCGAGTATTTGCAAGTTTGCAACTAACCTTTGACAAAATCTATATATCTGTTTGGAGAATCACATTAATACCCTTGCTTTAGTTAGTCGGAGAGGCGATTTTTCTCGTGGTAGAATTGTAAATAATGAGAGGAGAAAGGGTTATGTGAGTGGCATAGACTTGATTTGGGAAAATTTTGTTTCTCGTGTGTTGCCTCATTTGGTACACGTACTTGTTGTCTTACACTTGGTCAAACTTGTGTTTGTCGTGTGTGGTTTAATAAGGTATTTTTTATATTATTTTACTATTGATTTTCTTAATTCAAAAAACTCTACAGTAAAATATCAGTTTAAGCCGTGTAGAAATAGATATCGAACTAATTTGATTATATTGATTCACAAACAATTGTATTTATACACAAAGATCATAGCTCTTAAATATATTAGTATCTCCTAATTCTACTAAGAATATATACGTTGATCCTTATTTCAATATAAGGTCGGACTTATCTAAATATATATGAATTTATCCCAATACTCCTCCTCACGTTGGAGTGTGTAAACTTTGAACACCCAACTTGGATACTATGTTTTGAAAATGAACTCGTCCCAATGCTTTGGTAAGGATGTCCGCAATTTGCTCCTTTGTACCAATATGATGTGTAGAAATAAGACCATCACGAACAGCATCACAAACTGAATGACAATTTGATTCAATATGCTTGGTACGTTCATGAAATACCGGATTAGCCGCTATGTGGATAGCATCTTTACTATCACAAAACAATCGAGTTGGCGCAGTTTGTTCTATGCCTAATCCTTGTAACAAATGACGGAGCCACTTAATTTCACGAAGAGCAGCCGCCATCGCTCTATATTCTGCCTCTGCAGAAGAATGAGAAACCGTATTCTGCTTCTTGGTTTTCCATGATATAGGTGAGCCACCAAGCATAACAACGAACACAATGATGGAACGATGTGTGAGAGGACAAGAAACCCAATCGGAATCACAATAAACTGTAAGTGATAAATCCGCATATGCTTTAAGTAAAATATCGTGTCCTCGAGTCCCTTTCAAAAAACTGACCACACGTAAAGCAGCCTCCTAGTGTGCTTCATGCAGCGATTTCATGAACTTGGCCAAAACATGGATCGAGTAACTTAACTCCGGCCGAGTGTGTGTCAAGTAAATGAGACGTCTAACTATGCGTCTATACTTCTTCGGATTAGTAAGGAGAGGTCCATCATCGAGTGCCAAGCCATGGTTCTGCTCTAACGGTGTTAATGCTGGTTTAGCAGCAAGATCTCTAGTATCGAAAACAATATACGAGACATATTTTTGTTGAGACAAAAATATGCCTCAGGTCCATGATGTACTTCAATCCCCATAAAGTATTTTAATTTTCCCAAGTCCTTCATTGAGAAACAACGACTTAAATAATCCTTGAACTTTTGAATCATATACCCATTATTACCACATATGAGCAGATCATCGACATAAATCAACACGCGCAATTTCAAACCCTTGCGTGTGTAGGAAAACAGCGAATAATCGTCATACGACTGAACAAACCCAAAACGAGTCAAAGCATCCGATAACTTTTTAAACCAACAACGCGGAGCTTGTTTAAGACCATAGAGAGACTTACGGAGACGACAAACTTTGCCGGGGTGTGTGTGTCTAAATCCTGGAGGAAGTTTCATATAGACCTCTTCTTCAAGATCACCATGAAGAAAGGAATTATGCACATCCATCTGATATACTTCCCATTTTCGAGCAGCAACAAGACGAAGCAGAGTACGAACCGTAGTAAGCTTCACAACTGGAGCAAAAGTTTCTTTATAATCGTGACCTTCAATCTGATTATTACCTTGAACCACAAGATGTTCCTTGTATCTTTCAATCGTACCATCCGCGTTATACTTGATTTTAAAAACCCACTAACTCCCGATTGCAACCTTATTAGGTGGCAATGTTACTAAATCCCATGTTTTATTTTCTTCGAGCGTGACGATCTCTTTTCCCAATGCATTATTCCAAACTTTCACTCGTACTGCTTCCTTGAAATGTTTTGGTTCAACTTCTTTGGTGATAGCGGCCAAAAACACACAGCAGGCTGGAGAAAATTGGTCATCAGATATACAATCTTGCAAAGGAAAGAAGGAAGTACCATGGACCAAAGACCAAAGTCAGGTGTACTAACGATGTTGTAGAGAACATAATCACGTAACCGGACAGACGGAATGTGTTATCGAAGACCTTTCCCGAGTTTTGGAACTGGAGACCAAACCAGCTCACTAACCGGAGGAATATGCGGAACTGGTGTGATTTAGGCGACGGGTGTGATGACAGGTGAGGTTTTGATGGTTGTTTCCGGAGCCAGTGTTACTGCGATTGCAGCTTTATTCTCAGTCGGACTTGTATCAACAACTTGTACCTCTGGTCCACTGATATCCAAGCTCCCCCTTTCTACCGGCGGGATCATAAATGACCATTCATCATCAACCTCCAATATTGCGAGATTCCGGAGGAGGAGCTGTGTCGGAATATGGGAATTTATCTTCACAAAAAACAAAATCACGAGAAACTATAAATTCATCTCGCTCCAAATCAACAGACAGGAACAATAATCAATTTTAGCTTCAATTGTTTGTAAAGGAACTGGTCCGGTATGGAATGAACTTATAATCATGGAATCTGCTTTCCTCACCACTGAGTACTCCGAACTGGTCCCCGCAAAGCCTGAGCTAATAGCCCGTCGTGCGGGCCTCCTGCTGGGGGCCCCCTATGCCCTTCCAGCCTTTCTTCCAAAATGGATAGCTGACAAAGATGCATGACCTGCTGCGTTCACTAAACTTATCTTTATCTCGTGTTCAACGATGAACATAACATGCGGAGCCAAAAACCTTCAGCTGATTATAATCTGGCTTGCAACCGTGTAAGATTTTATAAGGAGACTTACCATTATGAATCGAAGTAGGCGTGCGATTGATTAAATGCGTAGCCGTTAAAACAGCCTCTTCCCAAAATTTTATGGGTAAGTTGGCTTGAAACAACTAGGCTCCCGAGACATTTAAAATATGTATGTGCTTTCTTTCAACTCTACCATTCTGCTGCGGAGTCGCAACACACGAAGTTTGATGAACTATACCGTGTTCTCGAAAATCGTTCAAAAGGCACATAAACTCTGTCCCATTGTCAATACGAATGGTTTTGACAGATTTCCCAAATTGTTTTTCCGTATAGGTCAAGAAGTTAGTGAGCACGCCACGTATTTCAGATTTTTCAAGCATCAAGTATGTCCATACTGCGCGAGAGAAATCGTAAAAAAATAATCTGCTCCACATGAAAAAGGAACTATGTATAGACCCCAGACATCACAATGTATTAAAGAAAAACATTCCATTGTTTTATTAATACTATCTGGAAAAACATCTCTAGTCTGTTTTGCTCGAAAACACACGTCACAAGGACTTGAGCTTACATGATTAGAGAAACTAGAAACTAAAGGTAAAGCTGAAAGCACTGAAAAACTAGGATTTCCTAAGCGTTGATGCCACAAAACTCGCTCTACAGAAACGTGCGCCTTGTGTACCTTTGCTGTTGCAACACTTGTGAGATAGTACACCCCATCACGCTCTTCACCGGTTTCAATCAGAGTCCTCGCAAAATGGCCCTGCATGAAACATATAGTATCAGTGAACTTAGCAAAACACTTTGTTTGTTTCACAATCTTGGAAACTGAAATCAATGTGCAGTTTAACGATGGAACGTAAAGGATATTAGTCAACGATACTTTGTCCGTAAGTGGCAACTCTCCCATATTTAACGCGAGTGTTTTACTACCGTCTGCAAATCCCACGGTACAATGAGATATTGTGACTGTATTAGTTAAAAGTGAAGGATTCCCGGTCATATGATGAGAGGCGCCAGTATCAAGGATAATATCGCCAAACTTGGCCTTACCAGACAACTTATCCAAATTTTCATGGTTGGACTTCTCTTGAATCATATGAGTTAGAATTTTCCATTGTTCTTGAGACAAACCCGCAAACAAGGAAGGGTTAGAGCTCGTAGCATTGGCAACAACGGGCTGTCCCCTACCGCGGCCTGCCCCACAACCACCATGGCCATGACTACTTGCTCCACGACCCCCGCTACGCTCAGATCACTCTACCCACCAATCGGGAATTAACTATGATTAAAACCTAAGAAACTAAATTTCTTTGTGAATCCTAAATCCTAAGCAAGCATTGAGCGCATGTTCGATTTGTTCACAATTTATCTAATACAAATTTCTTTGCAATTATCTAATTTTCTCACTCTAGGTTCTGTCATATTATAAATCACACTGTCGTGCCAATTTAACAACCTATAATCTAAATTCCAGGTGATCAAGCTAGAACTAGCCTTTTCCTCCATTGCATTCTATTCTCCGGAGCCAACCAACTTGCCTCAATGGGAGTTTGCTTAGGAAAATAAGGTGCAGGTCAGGTTCGGTTCAAGAACAACATAGGTGAAGAAGTATCAAGTTTGAATCCTAACCAATCAATCAATATATCATTCCATGAAAACCCTAATGAGAATTCTCCAAACCTAACAAGAGATCTACTCACACATATCAATTGAAATCAAAGAAACGAATAAAATATATATCATATGAAATAGAATAGAGAAATAGAAATAGGGGTTCGAAATCTTCTCTCAAAGTATAACAAAGTAAGATCAGCACCAAAGCTCTAAATCTCCTAGTGTTTTTGTCGCCAAAGTGAAAGATGGTCAAACAAAACTTAAAAACCCTAATTATATTGACTAAACACGAGTTGTGCCTCTTCTGTAAATACATGGAACTTCTGGGCCAAAGCTGTAAATTTCCGAAATTAATAAAATTCTGCTCAAGTGTAAAATTCGGGTTGTGTCGACCGACGCAAGGTATTGTCGCGCTCGACGCAAATGTACTTGAAAAACACCAACTTCGTCCCTTCAGCTTCAGTGCTCCAAAATTGCTCCATAATATCCAAATGATCCCCAAATGTGTGTAAACATGTAAAAAACTCTAAAAAGACTCTAAAGACACATAAAATACTCGATTATATACACATATCATGGCTTAAAAACTCGTAAAAACTATGATATATCAACTCCCCCAGACTTAGCTTTTGCTTGCTCTCAGGCAAATAAAAAACTAAACAAGAGAAAGAAGTTTGAAAACACAGAAACTCATTTCGTCATAAGAGCACCACACTCATATTCACCATAGTAAAGCCACTAGAAATTCTTACCTGACAGGATCCATACCACCATGTACTTCACCGTAGATATTCACAACTTTCTAAATTTAACCCATAATTTCGCAACATAATCAATAAGCACTTCATCGCTGGATCTCATCATTGATCTCAATGACAAGAACCTTCTAGACTCATTCCCATACAATACCATGATAAATCAACCATACAACACTTGGTACTTTTTCTCTCTCTCAGACTTATTATTTTCTTATTCTTTTTTATATCTATCAAAGGTGTAGGCGAATAATGGTATCACGGGAAATTTTCCTAACCTTACTTCCAACCTTCGTGTGATCATCTCTTTCAAAGTAAAATAATGGGGTTACTGGAAATTTTCCTACTCCTTTACTCAAAAGTAAATCATCTCATCTTTATGCTTTCATCATTTTTTTTAGAATAAGGGAGAGGAGTACTGTTTCTTTTACACATGTTATCTTTTGTCAAGTATGAATGAGAAGTCAAGCCCTATGAACATCAGTCACATCGATGATGTAAAAGGAAAAATCAGAAATTAGCTCAAGGTTTAGTGGATTTCTGCTGGAAATATGGGTGTCTCAAGTCAACTGGTCAGCTTTTGGATTTTCCATTAGTCTCGGATACCAGTCAAGTTCAAATCAGTGGTCACTTAGGTTCCTGTAAATGTGGTGGTTTCTTCGAAAAATCATAGTTTCATACACAAGAGTTTTGAATCTATAAAATGACCAACTCACTCTAAGAAAAGAAAAGATAATGCCAGTAACCACCTTCCCCAGACTTAAACAACATTGTCCCCAGTGTTATAGAAGCATAGACTTGGTGAAGAAAAATGATATGAAATCAAGAAAGCAAAAAGAAGAAGAATCATACATGCGTCGACCGACACACAGCCTAGTGTCGGGCGACACCAAACTTAAATCGACAAAGTTGTTCTCGTAGTCACCCGTGTCGACCGACACACGTGCGTGTCGCGACCGACACATTCTGGAAAAACACACAGATTGATCATGCAGAAGCGGGATCGATCGATCTAGAAACTTACGGCTTTTCTCGTGCCATTAGATCGATCGATCTGAGTGTGGATCGATCGATCAGTCATCCTTCGAATTTTTTTTTTTTGAAACAAAAGTGCAAGACTCTAAAAGAAATATGTACAGACTTACCGGTGGGTTGCCTCCCACTAAGCGCTTGTTTAACGTCACTAGTTTGACTGCAATGATGCCTAAGCGTGATGAGAATCCATAGGAGGATCAGGGAGTGGTGGAGGTGGGTTGAGACACGGTCCGCCTTTGTACTTCAGCTTATACTCAATGGTGTCACCAACACGTCGCAGCGGTGTCAATGTCGCATTAGAACCTGATAACATTATCTCGCTCTTCGGCTTGTCCCTCTTATTGTCAGGTGATGCAGTTGACATGACATCCAACTTCTTCTCCTCAATGGCAATATAAGAGCCTTATTTGCTATCATTCTCCGAGATTGCATCATATAAGACATTCTTGTCGATGTTGGAAAGGAATACCCTCTTATTAGGTAGATCAACAAGTGCACCAGCTGTAGCAAGGAAATATCTTCCAAGAATCAATGGCATATATGAATCATCGCTCATCTCTACAACTTGAAAATCAGTAGACATAAAGCAATTTCAAATCTGCATGGGAAGATCTTCAATGCATCCTTGCGGAGTTACTACTGAAGCATTTGCAAACTTGATGGACATCTGAGAGGGCTGCATATTAGCAATTCCCAATGATTATGCGATATCCAATTACATGAGGTTCACAGTGGATCCATAATCACATACAGAGTCTTCAAAATTAACTCCAAAGATGTAGCATGAAACAACAAATCTCCCTGGATCTTCAAGCATAGGTAATTTCCTCAAAGGAAGAGCTTGAATATTACCTGAGTTGATTGCGTTGGACGTTAGAATCCAGAGCTGGTAGAGAGATCGATCGATCTGACTTGGTCGCAGAAGTAGAAGAAGCTTGTGAATCTAGAAAATCAACCCAACAAGTCAAATTCTCAAGTTTATAACTAAGCTCGTTATTCATGATATCCATCTTGTTGTCAAGAGCCGTTAACTTCTCATTCACCTTTTACACGCTTCTCTTATGTCCATATATAATCTGCTTCATCATGAGCTCAAGTCTACTCTCTTGGGGCGGTGGAGCTTGATGTCCTCTACTCTGATTGGTTCCCTTGTCCCCCACATAATTAAAAGCCGCACGCGAGCCATTAGATGCATCTATATTCTTAGGATTCCTTGGAAACGGAACCTTAGACTTGTAAACTCGTTCCGTTGAAATCTGAGGCTTCTCGGGAGTTAGTGTAGCGGCTGGTTCTTTGCGTCGACCGACGCAAATATGTCGCCAAAGTGAAAGATGGTCAAACAGAACTTAAAAACCCTAATTATATTGGCTAAACACGAGTTGGGCCTCTTTTGTAAACACATAAAACTTCTGGGTCGTAAATTTCTGAAATTAATAAAATTCCGCTCAGGTGTAAAATTCGGGTTGCGTCGGTCTGTCGCGCTCGACGCAAATGCACTTGAAAAATATTAACTTCGTCCCTTCAGCTTCATTGCTCTAAAATTGCTCCATAATGTTCAAATGATCCTCAAATGTGTGTAAACCTGTAAAAGACTCTAAAAAGACTCTAAAGACACATAAAAGACTCGATTATATACACATATCATGGCTTAAAAACTCGTAAAAACCATGATATATGAACAACAGATGAGCTTCATCGATGAAGGTGATCGTCGACTTCACCTTTGTCTCAATCGTTGCGCGAATCCACCCCACTATCATGGAGTTCATAGTTTGCCAGTTCTCAAAATCTGGATCATCAACAGAGGGTTTTTGTATTGTTCCGTTAATGAAACCAGTTTTGCATTTGGCTTGTAGAGCATTCAACATCTCTTGTCGGGTAATGGGTCCGGGTTCCGGTAAAACCCGATCGGGTTCCGGTAAAACCCGATCGGGTTCGGGTCTATCGGGTTTATGTATTTACTATCCAATAGAGTAATTATAAATATTCGGTTCTGTTTCGGTTCGGATCTTGTCGGGTTTGGGTCGGTTCGGGTTTAAAATTTAAGAACCTATAAATACCAAAAAAAATGGGTACTTCATCGGTCCGGATATTTTATACCCGAATATACTTGAAATCTACACATTTACCCAAAATGTAACTAAATTACCCGAAAACACATATAATTTAACATACAAAAACATATACAAAACTCACTAAACATATAATATAACTCCAAATTTAATATTCAATGACTGAAAAAGATATAATAGTGACAACAAATCTAAATTACACAAAGTAAAATCACAAAACAAAAAATATAAAAACTCTAAATACTTATAAGTGCCTTTAGTTTCGGGTTTATGGGCTGTATGGATATCGGTTCGGATTCGGATTTTACCCGATACCCACGGATAGAACTACAATGGATCCAGTAAGATAATTTGGTAAAACTCATACCCTATTAAAACCAATTTTTTGGTTCGGTTCCAATTTGGGTTTTCGAATTCGGTTTTTATGGCCAGACCTACTTTTGGTTAAAAGTAATTACAAATTGAAACCAAATGAGTAATTAACTTCAGTACCAAAATGGTCTCGTCAGTTCATAACCAAAAAGGCCCAAAGACTCCCTTGAGTTGAATGTGTTAGGTAAAGCTATGGCCCATTTATTATCAAAGTTATTATTACCCGAATAAACACATTTATTAATGTGCCTTATTTTACTTATAATTTTTTTTTCAATCAAATGATTTATTCTCGTTAGAAACAAAAGAAGATGCTTTTAATTTATTGACAAAAAA
>VBRH01000385.1:70125-82366 GCA_014578085.1 Cardamine resedifolia | reverse complement strand
TTTTTTGTTTCTTTTCTAATTTTTATCCAAAACTTAGCGTTCAATACGAGGAACCTATGTTTAATTAAAAGATTCACGCGGTTTCTGCCAAGCTTTGCATGGGATAATTATTTCTGTTATATTCATAAAAATTAAATGGAATTTTTTTCCTACATTAAAACAAGATATATTAATTGGTTGTTTATCCTTTATGGAAAATCAGTATTTTATTTTAACTTATAGTCTTTGATTTTTTTTAAAAATATCATGAAAGCTCATCCAAAATTTGTTGACCCAAAAAAAACAAACTACTATTCATTTTAAAATAATATTTGTGCCATGATGATTAGATGTACAGAATAGATAAGTCATAAGAGTGATAACACTCTACATTATACACTCATTAAGTCACTATCATCTCATTTATTCTTCCAAGGTATATTCACATTTTTTAATTTATATACCCAATCTTTTGAAAAAGGGGTCCTCATATTTTCCAATGTTACTGTCATACCCCTTAAATTATTTATAGCCCAAAAGTCAGCATCAAGATGAGCACCTTATTTAAATCCAACTCATAGAAACTTTAGATCAAAAACAAAACCAGAACACTTACTCTCCCTGAAGCTGAACAACAATGGCCTGGATTTCACTACAACGTTTTCCTTTCCGCCATTGACTTGCCACTTATCTTTGAGCTAATTCATCTACTAGTCTTGCCACTGCTAATCAGACACTAACCATAAGTGTTTGATGAAGATAATTTTTCATCTGTTTGAAAAAGGTGAAATCAATCAATCCGTTTCAATACAGAAACAAAGAAGAAGAAAGCAACATCATCAGTGCTATTAGACCAACGAAAATTTATGACCATTCCAATGATCTTGGTCGTTCTAGAGCTTAATTGGTTCTTTGATAACCTTTTTGTGACCCTTGTTTCAGCCATTTCTCTTGCTGATCAAAAATTAAAAACAAATATGATCTAAAACAAATCATGGTAGCAATTTAAAAAGAAAAGAAAAGAAAACATGAGTGGGTTAGGCCCATTAGGCTGAAAATGGGCCTAAATTGGATTAGTTTCCTACCTTATCCTCTTCCCACCGAATTGAAGATATTTTTTTTGAAGAAAGAGAATAATAATTTACTTTGTGTGAGTTAGCCAACAGGATTGGAACGAAAGGAAGTCAAATAAAGCCAACAGTAACGCGTCTACACGTGGACGGCGGATTACTCAAAACCATGTTAGGCGTGGGTCCAGACCTACCCACTTGTGTCTCACATATGATTACTACGAACCTTAGGTTCGGTACCGAACCTTACTTTATATATTAGCACTTCTTCTTCTCATCCTCTCGCAACGTAGGTTCTAGTGAATGATCCTAATCCGTTTTCACTTTTTAAAGCGAAGAAATATTTTAACATCAAGTTGAGCAACTAGCAGCAGATATTTTCTCGAGCCAAGGTAAAGTTCTTGTGTTGTCTTCTTCTGCTCGATCAATCTTTGAAGTTACTGGATTTTGATTGATTTGTTTGGGTTCCTGTGCTTTGAAATGAAAGTGATTGTATCTTCTGGTTATAGATCTTTGTGATGATCGTTGATCAATATAAAACTAAAAAGCTTTATTGATTTCACTTCTTTTCAAGATGTATGATAAACAATGAGCTATATATCTTCAGATCTCTTGATTTCAATCTAATACTTGCTCTGCTTCAAGTGATCTATCTTAGCAGATCGGAAATTTGTAGTTTCTTTGTTTGCAGATCTGAAAGATATACAGATCTATTTCGTTTCACCGTGTCATCTAATTGATATCAACTTTGTGTGTGCAGATCTAGAGTTGTAAGAATGGCGATGGTATCAGGAAGACGATCTACTTTAAACCCTGACGCACCTCTGTTTATTCCGGCAGCTGTACGACAAGTTGAAGATTTCTCACCGGAATGGTGGCAATTGGTGACAACTTCGACTTGGTACCATGACTACTGGATCAGCCAGCACCAAGGCCCAGATGGTTTCTATGACAACGGTGGAGGCGAGGTCGATGTAGCTGATCTTCTTCCAGAATCATTTGATTTTGATGACATGGAAGATTTCTTTGACACTGATACTTCTGAGTTTGATAAAGGGTTCGATGGACGAATGTATTACCAAGCACCTTCCGAATTTGGTAAGTTTGGTTGATTCTCTAAATGATCAAACAAATCAAGAATCAACAGATTTTGGAGACTAATTTGTTGTATCATCCATCATCAGGGTTAGGAAAGAACGGTGAGATGGTTAGGAAATCAAGTGGAAACAGGAGTCCAAAGTCGGTTGGAGATCCGGCAAAGTATGCAGAAAAGCCAGCGAAATGGGGAAACCAGAAGGTTGCTCCAAGAAACATCCACCAGCCTCGCTGAAGAAGAAGATGTTGTTAACTAGTCAGTCAGAGCAGTTTCGTCTGTATCTTTATTAGCACTGTACCTTTGTAATTTTTAGTATTTTGCTTCCACTTTGTACCTTTATGATGTTCATTCTCAACTTGTTATCACGAAAATGTAAAAACATAAAAAAAAAAATATATTTAAACTTTGAAGAGATATGATAACTAGAGTTTATTTCCACCTCTGTCTTAACGCTCACCATATCTCTCTGATTAGTTCGGGTAGGTTAAACTGCATCGGTGATGGTTACAAGAAGCAGTTGAATCAATGTTGCTTTGGCTTTAAGATCAATAGAAAGCTACTAATTAGTTTCACATATCAGAAGTTATGTTCTTTACAGACTACAAGGTTGGTAGCTAAGATAAGGATGTGGATTACATTCATAGTGGTGCAAAAACTGTTGATCATGCAACAGTTTCTTGACTATATATTAGCAAAGAGACGCATTAAAGCTTAGATCATCCTTTACCAAGTGGAAGAACTTGCTTTCACACTCTGATACAGATGCTCAAGGTCACGAGTGTCGTACATGTTTGCATTTGCTGACAGTGTCATCTTCAAGCTCGGTTAACGAGAACAGAAGACATTTTCTAAATTTTAACCGAATTTGTAAAATTTTCCTAGAAAAATGAAACTTCCGGTCTGGGACTCAGGGTTAAATCGGCTGATCTGAAATCTCTGGTCTTGGACTTTTGTTTTTTACTCCACAAGTCGTCGATTTGACATTCATAAACTCGAGACACTCTAAAACGTTGCTTTTGTCTTAATTACGTAAATACCCTTCGATTGATGTATTTATTATACCCTCGACGTTTCGTTTCCTTCTATTTCCCTTTATTTTTCTGCAAAGTTCATGGCGCCAAAGAAAGCATCGCCGATGCAGTCCTCTCTCTACCCTATCGGTAAGAACTCGGAAACCTCGAACTTTTTTTCCAATTCTCCGGTCAATTAAATGAATCTTCGGGTGTTTTAATTGATTTCTTCAGGTAATAATTACGAGGTCGCAGTGGATGGTAAGAAGTTTACATGTGAATCCGGTCCGAGAACCATTCAGATCAAATTTTCCAGAAATGACATAGTCAAAATCTCAGGTTCGTCTACAGTTTGGATCCTGGCGGGTTAATTTTGTTTCACTCTAATATGATTAGTATTTTGGGTCCTACGAATTTCTGAATCTGGTTAGAGAAGTAAAATATCATTTGTTGATTTGATTATATAATTATTTTACTCCGTTTATGTTATATGTTCACAAGCAAAATAGTAATATAGCAAACGCTAAAGTTCTCTCTTTATTAGTTGTTATTTGTGTGTGTGTGTGTGTGCAGAGAAGAATAAAGAACACATGTTTCTACTTCTTAATCCTCGGGATGAAGATGATTTTACCAAATCTCATCTCCAGGTTTGTGGACTCTGACCAAAGCACTTGACTGTTCATTTCTTATGAGAATAAAAGACAATGCTTTAGGGAATCTATTGCTCATAAGCACTAGTGACTTAACTCATTCAGGAAGTGTTGAAGTTATATAGCAAAGAATTACCTAACATGAACTACGCTTCAAACACTGGGAAACAATCTGCTTTCCTTGAGAGATGTGTCTCTAATGGGTAAATCTTCTCTTTATTATAACCATTCTTCACTTGTTTCGAGCTGGACTTTTCATTATTCAGACTGCTTTGGCCATTTTTTTTTATTGAGAATAGAACCCATTTTCATATTAAGTAGATTGATGGAAGCTATCTAATTTTTTATTTGAAAATTGCGCTATCTTGCAGAAAGTATTGTTCATTGGTTTTGAAGTCCACGCTTAGCGGAGTCTCAGATGAGGTAATTAATAAGCTTTACTAATATGCTCTAACCTTGATCATAAGTAGCCTAGGCCATGGATTGTTATTCTATGTATCAGAAGGCTATATTCGTTTCACAGTTTGGTTGAAGTTTATATGCACTCAAGAGTTTGCTCTTTCGTTCCAATAGAAGAGCAGAATCTATATATAACTAATTTGCCATAGAAGATGATGCTCTTTCTTTGTTTTTTTACTGCAACCATAAAAATTGATTATTGGTATGTGCTTTTTTTGTAGATTTTAGCTGCAATCACCTATCAAATAGTCCCTGCTGATACACAGTATGCTGAGATACCTCTTGCTGCTGTAACATATACACACCAGAAAAGGGTTTGTTTTGCTCTGACACTTACTGTTGTGGTCTACATCTAAACTCATGCATTCCCTATTTCTTGTGCAATGCTTTAACAACGGTCTTGCATACTTGGTTTTAAATGTTTCTTAGAATTTTACACTTTTTCTCTTTGTGCAACTGATTTAACTAAAGATAGCTTCCTAGGAACCTCATCAAAAATTGAATAGATGGATTTTTATTAATCCATTTTCAGGGTAATGGTAAACTCGTTTATGAAGAATTAATGAGGAGGCTTCATAGTGTTGGCATTCGAACTATATACTGTTGGGCAGACAAAGAATCTGAAGGATTCTGGCTTAAACAGGTGGTTATTATCACTATGTTATTGTTCTTGGAGTTTTGTCTTTATTGTTTGTTGGATTTCTTTTGAAGTACTTGGGCTGTTCCGTTTCTTGTAACTACTCTTCATGAAATTTTCAGGGATTTATAACATTAGCAGAGGTAGACCAGAAAGGAAAAGCAAAGGGGTTACGCATTAAGTCTAATATTCGAAAAGCCTTGTGTTTTCCCGGAGATTCAACTCTCATGGTTTCTCATCTGAAAAAGGAATCTTCTCTTAATCCTGCAAACCTCGAAACTTCCTCTTCATGGAAATATCAATGTGAGGGATCTCTAATCTCAGCAAGAAACAACCGCACAAGTCCTTTGGCTGGAGATTCAGTTAAACTTGGAGAAAGCTTTGGTGAAAGCCTATATCTTGACTGTAAGTTTTAAAAATATTTTCAGTTTTAAGATTCTTATTTTATTTCAATTGTGAAGCATTTGAACTTTTTGAAATCCTCTGAAATTTCTGTTAATACACAGGTCTCTCTGGTATCAGAAGTCCAATGGACTCGACCACCGGAAAGGAATACAATAACAATAATGTGATCTCTGATCAAGCAACCACAGCTGACAGTGAGACCAAATGTTCTACACCGGGCTTGAAGAGATCTTGGGAAGCTTCACTGTCTTCTCTACAGTCCAAAAGGATTAGGGCAAACAACAATAATGACTCTGAGATAGCAAATATAGATTTGGCTCTCAGCTCTGCAAAGCAACTGAAAGATGGTTCTTCCTCCCAAGTGGATATAACCAAGGATCCCCTGCCCACAATTTGCAAAAGAAACGATGTTCAACAATGCAGAATGGCGACTGGAGTAGACATGGAAGCTCGTCCAAATGGACAACACTATAGAATCTTGTTGATGGATATTTGTGATGAAAACAAGAGAGCTTGGTTAACAGAGGTATATATACTTCCAAGTCATTTGTTCTTTAGATGTGTTTTGTATCCACCTTATGTTGTCTTTGATTTCTGTGCAGGTAATAAGAATACTCGGTGGTGCTGTGACCTTGGATGGTACAATGAGCACACATGTTGTCACCGGTAAAGTCAGGAAAACGCTGAATTTTTGTACTGCTCTTTGCTCTGGGTTAGTCTGCATCATATTAACCATTGTGAAAGTGAAATTATGCGTAAAATATAATTAGTATAACGAGATCTTATGGTGCATCATACTTGCCTGCAGGGCTTGGATAGTATCACCAAGTTGGTTAAAAGAAAGTTTCCGACAAGGAAGATTTGCTAGTAAGATGAGACAAAAACGTCCCATGAGTTATCAATATCTCTGGTAGGTATTTACTTAATGCTGACACTAGTTTTTGTTTAATAGATGAAGCTTCACACATCTTGCACGACGAAGACTACCAGTTGAAATATGAAACCGATCTCAAAAGCGCAGTTCTTAGAGCAAAGGCTAGACCTAACTCGCTGCTTAAAGGATATGACATATGCGTTGGACCTAACATAGAGTTGCCTATTAAAACTTCATCTGCCATCATCAAAGCTGCTGGTGGTAATGTAAGTATTAGTTACGGCTTTGTTCAAGTGTTCTTAGTTCCACATATGAGTCCACAACTTGTAAATTTTGTGGGGAAATTTCAGGTGATTGGAGGAGTGAATAAGGTAAATGAGGTATCAAAAGCGATATACATAGGGTGTGAAGAAGACACAGTGGGGGCTTTATTTGCAGCAAAGAAAGGGGTTTGGACATTCAGCAGCGAATGGTTGATGAACTGTGTCATGAAGCAACAACTTGAGCTTCAAGTTCCTCAGTTTGTTGAGTCATTGTGATGTTTCGAACTCGAGATGATCTTTCGCTTGGAAAATTCAACTAGTTTTTATTTGTTGTCTTTTGGGTTTTGGGTTTTATGGAAATGTAGAGACTAGTCTTTGAGTGGCTAGGCTACTACTAATCGCTCAAGTCGGCCATCTATTTATGTATAAAAATAAATTTCGGTGTTACTTGTTTTTTTGATTAGGGAATATTATACAGCGCTGGATTCCTCATTATTTCATATTTTCTAGAGTATTTTATCTTTGGTAAATGTTATATATAATTGCATTCACTAAAAGACAGACAACGTTAAACAAATGAGAGTTTCGTCTGACGGTGACGTTTAAATGAGAAGGTTTGATTGATAAACAGTTAAAGAATTCGCAAAATTTAAAAATAGGAAACAAAAGTCAGGGTTTAAAAACACAAATAGTAAACATCTGAGTGGCATTTTTGAAAACAATAAGAACAATGAGCTTGGGAGTTTGAAACTGATCCTATATAAATAATCCACAAGAGGAAGAAGAAAGAGGGAAAAAGCTGAAAGAAAGAAAGAAAGATTTGGGAAGAAGCTGAAAGAAAGAAAGAAAGAAAGATTTCAAGTTCGTGGTGGAGATTTTAGGTTTAAAGAAACTGATCCCATTGCTGTATCTACTTGTTATTCTCTTCTAATTCGATCGATTTCTCAAGTTCCGATTATTTTCTATTTGGTATCTCTTCTTTTGATTTCTCAGTTCTTCGTTCAATTTTCGCTGTTTTTGATTCAATTTTAGCAGTTAATAGCAAATGGATTTGAAGTCTTCGTTAGTTAGTCCTCGATGTTGATCGAATTCGTGACGTGAATGTATCATAGTCTGTCTCCAATTTAACAAATTTTGCAGATTCAATCAATAATCTTTAGTCTTTGGCTGTTATGGTTCAATGTTCGTCTCTGATTGATTTGTTTTTCTTTCTCAGGATCTGCGATGGAGACATTTCAACGCCCCGATGATTTAATAGAGATAAAGATAAAGGTTTTCGAATATCAAACATACACCTTAAAAGTAGATAAACGTGTAAGTTGGATCTTTTTTTTTGTTTGTGTTCTTTGCGTCTGTTTATTGCATAAGAATCTAACTTGATCGAAATGTTGGATTCATTGGCTTTAAATGTTTCAGATTTGTTGTTTCTATTCGGGTTTTTTTCAGGTCTTTATCGACTCCTTGAAGGAAAAAATTGCTTCGGTTTCTGGGGTTAACCCGAAACAACAACGCTTGATATTCCGTGGAAGAGCTTTGAAGGATGATAAACACTTATCAGACTACTGTATCCTGCCTTTACATTTCACTGCATCTCATTCGTTATCTTTTTCAAACAAATTTTCTTTAGCTTTAAATGGGTTAATCTTAGTTTCCGAAGATGGCCACACTCTGCAGTTAATTGCCAGGCCACCAAAACCAAAAAGTGCAGGTACATGCTTTTAAAAAGTTTCCTTTTTGAATATCTAGTCTTTGAATTTACTGTTGTTGAAATGTTTCATCATCAGTGTTGGTGATTTCTATATGCTCTAACTTGATAACACCTTTATGTTTTTGTTGTTTCAGCGGATGATTCTGTTTCGAGTGCTGATGTGCCTGATGGAAGCTGTGGAACTTATACAGAGAGTGGTGTTGATCCTATGGTATCATCTGTAAGGGGCCTCCATGTTTTCTTAATTTCTCATGGTAGACTCTTTGCCTTTGTTATTTGATCATGAAAACTTTATATTTTGGTCACTCCAGGAGATGCCAGATTCTTTGACAACCTTATCTGGAGATCTGAATCATCTGAGACGAACGTTTGCTGCCTATGGTTAGACATGGTTTCAAAATCAATTCTTTTGTTGACACAAATAATCTTGAGGTTATATATGTGACATTTTGAATTGTGAATTTATAGTTAACAACTCGCGAACTATGTCCATGGAAGATGAACAAGTTTCTGGAGAGAATTGGCAACGAAGACCATCTCATTTGGCTGAGTTGCTACAGAGGACAAGGCAAATGTTGACTGGTGATGTAGCAGAATTATTATCCGTACGTTCTTTGATGTTTTTTTGTTTTTTTTTTGTTTTTTAATTGCATTCCATTGCTTAATCGAGTTATTCCAAATTCCCTTGTGTTTATTTATTTTGGATATATCTGTCTTGTGTAGAATATCTCAGAGCTGCTAGTGGATCATGTAAACGTTACGGATCCATCAGCCAGAAGTTCGCACAAAGACAGTGTTATCAGGAGGAACCATCATAATGTTTTTAGGAGATACACTTATGGATCTAGGCCTGACCACTATGATGTTACATTTCGGAGAAACACCAGTGTGTACTAACATCTTGCTTCCTAATAGATTAATCTTTTTTTTTATATATATGAAGAATTAGCTTCCATTTAAAACTGTTGACAGAAAAGATTGCCTTTGCGTTTAACTTGTATTCTCAGGAGGATGCTTTTGTTGATGTCGGTTCTCCATTTATCATGCAAAATCGCTCACAGGTTTTGTGCTGTCTCAGTCTTCCTAACCAAAATTGATTGATAGATTTTGATATTTTCTTCCCTTACCCTTTGCAGCTGGGAGGAGAAATAAATTCAGACTCTGGTGGTGGTATATCATTGAGAAGTGAACAAAATGTCCAAGTGGCCAGCTCTGAAGAAGCTCAAAATGCAGTCAATTCCTCAGAAACAAATGAGGCTGCTATTGCCAAGGAAGGAATAGAAGAGACTCAAACTGTGCATCCAAGTCAAGATGAGGTGATTGATGGAAGAATATGGTCGCCTTTGTAAAAAATATTATAGCTGGTGTTGATTGTGTGTTTGTATACAGGTGCAGGAGGAGGTTGGGGATTCAGAACACAGTTAATAAATAATAGTTTTAAGTAAACACAAATATATATTAGCAAAGAGATGATGGTTGGAGTGTTGTCTTTGAGACCCTATGTTGTTCTTTTTTCGCAAAGAGGCCATTGGAAGATGCTTTTATATGGAAGTATAGTTTTCATATTACTAGCATACAACAGTCTACACTAAACACTCTTCTTTTTTCTTTCTCTCTCACGCTTCTTTTATTGAAATTCCATATATGTCGATAGTTGAAAGGCACATTTTGTATGAATTTACTTCTTATGAAAATGCAAACTAAACTAAATCTAATCCTTTTTTACCAAAAAAAATAAACTAAATCTAATCCCAAACCAAAAATGTGTGTATTTAATATGCTTCGACCGGTTGATCTAATATCAAATTATGCCAAATATTAATCGAAATTGGATGGATCTAGGAAAAAAATATTGTATTCTTTTCAATTAGCCCATAAATGATAAGTTTGGCAGAAATTTACCTATCAAATCTCTTACTTTCTGGTAAAAAATGTAAAAAAGAAAGAAAGGAAACAGTAGAAAAAACAGATACTAAACTGATTACTTCTTCAGTTTTGGAATTAGCTTAAATGCCATATTATATGTTCCGGCAATGAATTAAAAAATGTAGCAGAATGAGTTTATTCAAAGTCAAAAATCCTAAATTAGATTACCAAATCTCCCCACTCCCATATAAGTATTTGGAGAGAAAAATTGTTATTCTTCAAATCCAAAAAGGTATTTAATTAATAAGCGCCAAATATGAAGAATTTACACGAATGGCCCAACTGATATAAAACGGCTCCTTTAAATTCAAAACGCTACTCCTTTCAGTTTCAAAGTTATCGTCTTCCTCAAAATCAAAACCTCTATATACACCTATACATACAATTCTTCTACGCGTCTGGCTCACACACATGGCGGGTCTCTACTACTCTTCTTCCTCAAAACCAGCTTCATCATCATCGCTGGTTTTCTTACTCGTCACCCTTCTTCCTCTCTCCTTAGCCTGCTTCGCCTTCCTCCTCCAATGGCGAGGCGGAATAATCAATGATTCTGTTACTCAGTGGTTTAATGATAACCATGAATTCCCAGGAATGACCACAACCCCCGAGAAACGGTCCCTTCGCTCTGATTCGGGATGCGTTTCTCTTCTGGGTCAGAGCCGTACTCAATCGTTTCCTTATCTCCGAGATTGGAAGCTCGAGCACAAGCCGGATCTTAAACCTAAGGTTAGTATACCTCTTCTGGGGGAGGATTTTTGAAATGCTAAGACTTTATTCATTTGATGATTAAAAAAATCGGATTTTTGTGTGGTTGTTGTAGATATGTATTACAACGAGCACTTCAGCTGGATTAGAGCAGACATTGCCATGGATTTTTTATCACAAGGTCATTGGAGTTTCAAACTTTTCTATGTTCGTTGAAGGCACTGCTGCTTCCCCAAATGTTTCTCGAGTTTTGGAGACCATCCCTGTGAGCTTTCCCAATCCTGATTTGTCTTTTCGTATTTATTATGTTCCTTCTTATTATTCTCTGTGACATTTTTTATTTTTAGGGTGTAAGAGTTATATACAGGACTAGGGAATTAGAAGAAGATCAAGCTAAAAGGTATTCTTGTGTTTTTTCATTAAGTTATGGAATTAGAGCCACTTAGGTAAAATAAATAGAGGAGTTAAAGGAACCACCTCTGGTTAAATAGACAGAGCTAGACAGATTGGTAACTGATTGGTGTGCTTTTGTGTTTTCCTTGTTTTGGATCTTGATCTATCAAAACTAGTCACCTCTAAACAATGGTTGATGAAGAGAGGTGTTCTTTCAGATCATTACTTTGAAATTTCCATCACAATTTTTTTTGTTTACAGCCGGGTGTGGAATGAGACTTGGTTGGAGAAGTTTTTCTACAAACCGTGTAATTACGAATTATTCGTGAAACAATGCTTGAATATGGAAATGGCTATCACTATGGCAAGGGTACTACTTGTTACAAATTCAGTCATTCACAATAGAAAGAAAAGATAGAATTGCCAACATTTTCACATTCTACCATTTTGGTTGGTGTATATAGGATGCTGGTATGGAGTGGATACTGCATCTTGACACTGATGAGCTTGTACATCCTTCTGGAACCCCTGAATATTCGTTAACAAGCTTGTTCAGAGATGTTCCTGCAGATGTGGATACTGTTATCTTTCCAAACTATGTGAGTTAATTGATTCTTTGAAAGACATTGGAATTGTTTTTTTTTTCTTTCCTCGGATTTTGATGATGTTGGATAACTCGCAAATGTTCTTGTTTCAGGAGAGCACCGTTGAGCGAGATGATATCAAGGAACCTTTTACTGAGGTACAGAACATTACCATATAGAGCTGCCTCTTTTGGATGCTCCTATTAGTTTTATCTTTAACAAATCCACAAGTGTTTTTCTTTTTTCTTTTACTTTTAGGTATCAATGTTCAAGAAGAATTTTGACCATCTTACTAGAGATGTTTACTATGGAAGCTATAAAGAGGCAACTCGTGGCAATCCCAACTATTTTCTTACCTATGCAAATGGGAAATCCGCTGCTCGGATTCAAGACCATCTTCGACCCAATGGTGCTCATCGATGGTACAACTACAAGAAGTTTCCAAAGTATGTTAGACATATACATTCATTTTTTTTTTTTTT
>VBRH01000385.1:48944-59470 GCA_014578085.1 Cardamine resedifolia | reverse complement strand
CTCAAATCTCAATTTAATTAAGCTCATACTCCAATTTAATTAAGCTTGTACTTTACACACATCATCATGATTAACATAGAATGCATGTAAAACAGTATAATTAGTTGATTGAATTTTGTCCAAGTGTGTTTTTTTTCTACGGACAAGAGATTTAACTGAGGGTGCTGATTTACGTTAAATATTTTGGTAGTTCTCTAAGCAATATAATTTAGCTATCTAAATATTGGAGTTGACTAAAAATAATTAAAAAAAAAAAAACTAAAAAGGTCCTACATGGATGACACGGTGTCGTATTCCAGACACGTGGCAAATCTCTATTTGTCTTTATGACGCCTAAAGAGAGTTGCTTTGAATCCTTTCGCCTGAAGGGTGTGGAAGCAAATCCAGAGCGCGGGGAAACGAAACGAGCCAACGGATCCGCCATGGCAGCTCGTAAAAGAGCTTCTTCAATGTCAATTTCCAAGAACCCGGATCCGGCAGAACCCAAATCAGCGCCATCGGAGCAGAAGATGACCCGAAAGACGACCACTACTTCCGGTGAGGAATTCCGTCTTGCGCCACCGAAATGGGGAGTGATATTCGTGATCTCTACTCTTCTCTGCTCGCTCTATCTCTACCTTCTCTGTTTTCATTACGAGGTCAACAACGAGCTCAGGCGCTCGATCCTCATTAACGCGGGGCTAAGCTTGGTTGGGTTCTTCGTCACACTGAAGATGATTCCTGTAGCTGCCAGATACGTTCTGAGGCGTAACATGTTTGGTTTTGATATCAACAAAAGAGGCACGCCTCAAGGAGATATTCAAGTGTAAGTTTTTATCCATTTTTGTTTCAAGTTTTGAAGGGCGAGCAATATTAGTTTCTACTTAAAGAGTCTATGTTGCTCTCAATTGTGTAACAACGACTGTATCTAATTTACTGAATTTGATAGCTTTGCTTCATTTCAGGCCTGAATCATTGGGTATTGTTGTTGGTATTGTCTTCTTGATCGTGGCGATAATATTTCAGTATTTTAATTTCACCGAAGATTCGATTGTAAGTGTGTATTGTTGTCAGCTAAATGGGTTTTGCTTTGTTGATTCCTGTGGCGATTCTCATTATCAATGTTTCTTAATCTGGCTGATGATTATGTGCAGTGGCTTGTGGAGTATAATGCAGCACTAGCATCTATTTGCTTCATGGTTTTGCTTGGATTTGTAGATGATGTCCTTGATGTGCCTTGGAGAGTGTAAGTTCAAATTTTCTAACTTTTTATGATATTCACGCGTGATTTTGGTTCATTTGTGCTCTCTTGTCAATTTAAACAACAGGAAACTTGTCCTGCCAGCTTTCGCTACCCTTCCACTGTTGATGGCTTATGCTGGACATACAACTATTGTTATACCGAAACCTCTAGTTACTTATATAGGCTTGGAAGTGCTTGATCTAGGTACTGTTTCTTCTACATGTTATCATGTTACACTCATGTTGTATTTTTGGAGAAGGTACATGATTATGATTAGCTCAATAGATGTTTCACTGTGGCAGGACGGATATATAAGTTATATATGGGGCTACTTGCCGTCTTTTGCACAAATTCTATTAACATTCATGCCGGTCTGAATGGCCTTGAAATCGGTCAAACAGTTGTTATTGCTGCTGCTGTAAGTCCTATGGTTTTCTGAATTGTTCTCCTTTTTGTTCCTTTCTGGGTTGAGATATGATGCATCCCAGCTACTTATAGATCCTGATTCACAACGTTATGCAAATTGGAGCATCTGTTGATCCCGAGTATCACCAAGCTCATGCATTCTCTATATATCTTACTCAACCGCTGATGGCAACATCCCTGGCAATGCTTGCTTACAATTGGTAAAATCCTTCATTTTCTCTTTTAGACTTAATATTTTCTATAAGTTGAAGTAATACTTTCTCTGACCAGTTCTCGCCATCTTCTGTTGTTAGGTATCCTTCTTCAGTTTTTGTTGGAGACACTTACACAGTCTTTGCTGGAATGACTATGGCAGTTGTTGGCATTCTGGGTCACTTCAGGTACACTTTCCAAACCTACTTAAAACTTTCTGAGGCACTTCAGTATTACATGGAAACTATCAAACTCTATAGCCTTCTTATGAACACATCATAGTAAATGTTTTTCCTTTTAGTTTCTTATACTTTATGCTCAGACTCATCATTCGCATCATATATCCAGTTAGTGTGTATGACCCTGCAACTGATTCCCATTACCATATTTTCTCTTATGAAATTTTGCTTTTGCAGTGAAACCCTCCTCATCTTCTTTCTTCCTCAAGTTCTGAACTTTCTATTGTCGCTTCCTCAGGTTCATATCTAATTACACTCTTCTTCGGTATACTTATAAGCTTGTGAAATTATGTTTTAACTATCTAACATAATATATATAACTCTTCAGCTTGCTGGCATTGTAAAATGTCCGCGCCATCGGCTCCCGAGGTAACCACCTTTATGTTCTTACCTTTTGTAGATTGATTAAAGAACATACACATCACTCATTTTGTCTTTTGGAATATCCAGGTTTGATACCACTACCGGATTACTGACTGGAACAAAAGATGGGACACTCGTCAATGTTTACTTGAGGTTATTTGGTCCTAAATCAGAGAAGTCTCTTTGCATCCATCTTCTCGTTTTTCAGGTAGTTCTCAAATACATGTTTATCACCATTTTTGTATTATGAGAATAATCGCTATTGGTTTTGTGATACTCTGTTTTCTCTCTACTACAGGCTCTAGCTTGCGCCTTCTGTTTCATACTTCGGCATTTTCTTGCTGGTTGGTACAAATAAATCTGCAACCTGAAGAATCTATAGATCCCTCCTCTCTCTGTTCTTCAAACAAGTCACAACTCAAGAACATTACTTTAGTTCCTTGTACAATATAATATAGCATTGTAATTTTTGGCTAACATGGTGTTAAGTAGTTTCTCAGAGAGACAAAGTTCAGTCATTTACTTTTTTTGTTGAACGTAATGGCAAAATTTTCAAAGACAATGTAGCTTTATCCTGAGTTTGTATAATTCCCGACAAGATTACAAATCAATACCGGTTTAAAGATTCTCTCTAACAAATCTAATCTCTAAATCCCTCGATTCCAAGTTGAATTTCCTCGCAAAATATGAAAAAGAAACTAGAGATCTATGTCCATTGTATCTTTTCCTTCGTCTTCATCATTGCCACTGCTTGTCCAGAGCTTGATGGTGCGGTCATGTGATACAGTTGCGATACATGAGCTATCTGCAGTGATATCTAGAGAGGCGACTTTTGACTCGTGCCCTGCTAAGCTTTTTACAAGCGAGAAATCTCTGCCTGACCATATCTGGTAGACAAAATACAAGAAGGCGGAATCAAGCCATAAGCAATTGAAACAGAAGATTGGAATTAGAAAAAAAAAAAAACTTTGGCAAGGGATTGCAGAAGTAAATACATTGACTTTCATGTCGTATGAGGCAGTGGCCAGGAAGTAGCCTTCTTGTGGTTCATACTTCACTTGAGACACAAGGTTAGCATGAGCTGGTATAATGTACAACGACTTCCTCATTCTTAGATCCCAAATACGGCATTGATTATCCTCACCACCAGATGCCAAGTGATAACCATTAGGAGAGAAATTCACTGAAAGAACCTGGGGAAGCATTTAGATAAAAATTAAACAAGGGTTAGTAAATGATAGCTTTTGCCTGAGGGAGAGGGCCACGGGAGCAAAACTTGATTCTTACCGGTTTGATGTGTCCTTGAAAGACGAGAATACTCCTACCAGTGCGGAGATCCCAAACCCGTGCTAGTGAATCAAGCCCAGAAGAAGCTGCTAACGCTCCATCTTGTTGAAATGCAATTCCGTAGACACTGCGACTGTGGCCTTCTTGTAAAAGCAGCTCTGCCCCTGTGTTTATATCCCATAATCTCCACGTTTTGTCAAAGCTTGTTGTTCCGAGATATTTCCCTGATGGGTGGAAGGCAACGCGAGCAAGACGATCCAAATGACCTTCAAAAGTTTGTAGGAGTGTTCCATCAGTTTTCCACAGCTTTGCAGTTCGATCAGCAGAAGCGGTTGCTAGACAATCATCCACAGGGGAGAACACTACATCAGTTGCACGTTCTTTGTGATCCTTCAAGACAGCAATTTTGTTTGTAACTTGAGGCATCTCCCACAATTTAGTTACTCCACTCAGAGAACTAGAAAAAGAAAAATCATGAATTACTAAACAGAAGAGAAATTATGTGAATCACCCAAGTGATGAACATAGACAATGTGTAATGCTGTTAGATAGGACAGATGCAATAGAGCTGGAATTTGCTATTTATAAGATCAATTAAAGGCCTAACTAACTTCACAGTCTAACAAAGGTGTGAGGAATTGAAACTGAGGAAAATCACAGGTTTACTGTTTAAGACCAGGATTGTTACGATACTTTTCTACTGGTATATCAATGAAAACGAATATGAAGGTAGAATGCAATATAGTCCAGGTAGCTCTAATCTAACAGAGACAAGAAAAAATAGCTCCAAGACTAAGAAACAGGATGTGGAGAATATGTGAGTTTGTGCTTGAGAGTGACAAAGATAGAGAAGAGAGACACACCATGTGGCAAGTATTTTTCCATCCCGTGAGAAGGAGCAGCCAGTAAGAGGACGATCATCCCCAAAACTACTGCAATCAAGGACCATGTCTTTAGCATGCTTTAAGGCCCATTTAGTCTCTGCATCAACGTCCTCATCTGGATCATCCCTCCGCCGCTTTGCACGCTGAATCCTTACAGCAGCTCTTTTGATAGAAAATTTGGCAATTTCTATTCTAGCCTCTCTAAGCTCCTTTGGACCCTCGGTAAAAAAGGGGTATTCAAGTATTTCATCATCTATTTCCTCTTTTGGAGCTGCATCTTCTTCGTGAGCTTTAAGCAGTTTATCCAATTGCCCATCGATATCAAGCCTAGCCATAAGCTGAGCCAATCTAGCTCTTCTCTCCATTTCCTGTTCTCCAAATACAGTAATGGGCTCCCCAAGTCGTCTAAGGCGATCCCTAACAGCTTTGTCATTTGTTGGAACTGCGAGAGCAGCAGCACGACGCTTTATCAGCAATTCTTGCATAGCCTTTTCCTGTCTTTCTCTGACCTGCTTGCTCTCTTCAGATATCTCATACTGCTCATCCTCTGATTCCGAATCCGAGTCACTGGTTTTGGCTCCACCATTTTGTGAAACAGGTGGCCTGAAAGTAGGTGGACGGGCAACTGGAGGATGTGGCATCATTGGTATTGGAGCCATTGGTGGGGGAAAAGAAGGAGGAACCACAGGTGGTATGGCAGAGACGTCTGCAGTTCAAGTAAAAGTGAACTACTAGAGTTAAGAATCATAATAAACCAAGAAAACTAAAGAAATTCTTCTAGAAAGAGAAAAAAAAAAAAACTCCACCACAAAAAAAGCGAACTACACCATAATCTATAATCTTAGATGTACAATACACTTGAATGCAAAATAATCACCTGGCTGAGATGAGGCATCTTGTAGAATTGGAGGAGCTGTGATTTGAGCTGTTGGTGCCAATGACGCATTATCCTCTTTGTTGGGTTCCATGTTTCCTAAAATCCCCAAAAAACCCCAACCGAAACAGCAATCAAGAGAAAACCCTGGAACAAAGAAGAATTCCAAATCAGTTATCTGGTTATTGTATACACGACGCATTGCCAAATAAGATAGAGGGTAGTAATATTGTACTAAAATCAAAGTATCAGTTATCTCTTGGGAATTTAAACAAACACCTAACAGTCAAAGTATCAAGCTTCATAATCACTTCATAAGGGCCTACTCGTGCAATTTTAGGATAAGGAATCAAATTCATAATCACTACGAAGTTGGGATCTTAGTTTACCTGGAACTCACGGAATCCACGAATCTAGCTACTCTCTTGGAGAACCCGAAACACGAAATAGACTCGTCAGTAGCTCAAGCTCCGTAATTCCTGAGAGAAAACCCATAACCTAATCAAAAACCAAAATGGTTAAAAATCCATCTTCCTGAGAAACAAAAAGAAGCTAAATCAGAGATTTTCGAAAGAAACTTCTTCCGACCTCTCCAGAGACGGTGGTACCAAAACGGAATTGAAGCCGTGGAGCGGAGAGATTCCGGTTAAAGAACTTTCTGAAACGGGTGGGTCTATTGGGCCTATTTTATAGTGGGCTTTTTATTATTTATAAAACTTAACCCAACATGGAAACCATAAACAAACGGATAGCTGTTACAATTGTGCACTGCAAAGTTTATCTTCATGTTTCTGTTCTTCTATGAATCCTTTGTGCTTACTCATATTTGCTGTCTACAAGAATAAGATAATATTTTTATAATCTTTACATTTTATCAGTAAAATCAATGAATCAAGCATACAATATAATAGCCTAATGTATAAAGTAGAGATCTACTCTCTTTGATTATGGTTCTAGCCCTGTTGGCTTCCTTGTGAGATTTATACATTTACAAGGCAGTTAATCGTGTTTATTTTAGCTATCATATTCGACTTGCGGAATATTATAATAATCCAAATAATTTTTATACTGGTCACTTGTTCTATGCTTCTAAGCAAACTCAGATTCTCTAAGTGACCGTTACTGCGATGAATGTGTGTGTTTAAATTATCTTACATGAAGATTAATTATGTGACAGAATTAAGGAATGTCTTTTGACTTAAGCTTCTATTATCTTATATGAACAATAATGATGGGAATCCGTATCTTCACAGCAATACAAAATCAGCCCTCTTGACCTATTAGTACAGTAGATCAACAGGTCAGGTTACGATAAAATGATCTAATTAATGTTTTGCATAGATTATTTCAACAAATTTGCAGTTTTAAAATTTATTGTTTTCCAATAGAGTTATGATACTATTTACAAGACATTTGTAGCCTCTCTATCACGTTTCAATAGAGTAGCTAATTCGGGCAATATTCCAACAGAAATCTGAAACGTGACATACAAAAAAAAAGTCACAATTTCAGGCTTTAGAAATCTTGACCCGGCCTTAGTGTTCCTCTTTCCTCTTTTACTTTCTATCACACTTTTATCTACACAGTGTTGGTTTCTTCTCATGTCTCAAAAGTTGGCTATCCCCACAATCTTTTTTCTTCATACATTATAGTTAGTTTTTGGTGAGTGGTACCTATCAGATCTGTCAAATTAATGAGTCAGTCTAAGATTCAAGATATTGATCCTACCATGTCATATTAGTAGCTACGTGGCACAAGCTGAGGCAGGGTTTAGAGGAGGGGTCGCTTACTGCATATGGCTCGTGACTTTGTTTTTCCGTAAAGTGGTTCCACTTTGTGAAGACTTTCAAGGCTTAACCATCAAGATAGAATTGATGCTTCCTCTGGTTCCTAAACTTTGTCTGCTCAACTTCTAAGTCATTTACATGTCTTTTCGTGTTATCTCAAGTCCTTTTCTTCCCCGTGTATCTAGTGCAGTGGGTGAGGAAATGGCTCCACTTACCACGTGAAGATAACCCTTTTTCTATGTTTTATAACCCTCAATAGATAATAACTAATAACTCACTTGTCGCTATCGTTTGAAAACTCTTGGGGTTTAATGCTTAATCATTCGTTATTTTGAAAGATTTACCTTAATTCTAAGATGAGATCTCCAAGATTGACTAGTTCATTGAACTTATAAGCACAAAGCAATTTATACTTTGAATCTTGTTAATTAATTTTGCCTCACTATTTCACTGTTGTTTCATAAAAGCACTCACAACGTATCTTCTTAATTAAGTGTCCCTACTCCTACAGAAATTGTTCTACGAGGTACTTATTATCCCCCTTTTTATATTATTTCCTCATTTTTACTGTTATCGTTTTTGTGCCCACTAACACACAAGCTTAGCTTTAAACTACTCGTTCACATATGATCATTTTCTTTATTCTATTATTAGGTTTTTTTAACCTTAATTATACAGAAAACTTGTTATATGGGGTGTAACATTATGCCTCTGAAATGATTGTGTTACAAACTTTATGCAAATGCTTATCTATTTGGCTAGCTGTTTCTCCATATTGTTCATTAAGGGTCCAGAAAAGACTAATTTGTCACAAACTGATATGACTCTCTAAGACATTAACTCGTACAGTTCCCAGTTGTTGCAGAAGACTCTCTATTAATGGTGTTTCAATGTAGCTTTCTTAGTGATGTAATAAGAGTTTCTCAAATCTTGAAGCTGCGCGTGCAGAAGATAGTCACTGTCATCAACCCAAGGGATCACTTGGCCTTGGCCTTCGTTTCCTTTTCAAACCTTTTTCGTTTCCTTTGCATCTAAAATTCAAACTTGTGAAAGGGAATGTGTCTGCCACATGTTATAGTATATAAAATATATATCTTAAAAGATTCAACTGTTGTTTTCATATACCCCTCTACATGACTAGTTGCAGCACATATTTGTCAAACTTCTTCCTTTATTAATAGAAAAATCCTAGTAGAAGACAATGAAATAAATAGAAATTGAGACAATAGCAATGATTCAATGAAGTGATTTATATACTTTTTGGATAATTGTATCATTTATTTAACTGTCATCAAGCGATAGTTTTTCCACACATACTATTTATTTTTGGATATCTAATTTATCAAACAAAAAGTTTTAGACTCTTTAAAATTTGTTACTTAATTTTATTGTGTGTGGAATGCGTGATTTTTCGTATATGTTATTTATTTGTGTGGATATCTAATTATTTAAGAGATTTTTGTTGTTGTTGTATACATGTGTGATCTATTATTTAAAAAGTTTATAATACAATTTGGCGAATTATAAATTAGTAGATTCGTTTTTTTTTAAAGTAACTACTGTACCAATATTTATAAGTGTACATGCTGTTAAATTTCACCCGAAAGTAAAATAAAAATTGTCAAAAAAATTTATATAATCTGATCACTACAAGAAAACATAAGCTTAACAACGGCCGATTTCGTTGTAAAATCGTTGTTAATGACGATTTACAACTAGTTAACGACGAATTCACATTCGTCGTTAAGAGCCCGTCGTAATGGAAGATTCGTCATAAATTCGTCGTAAATTTTGTGAGACACTAAATTCATCGTAAATTAGACGTTAAATTAGTTGTCGTAAAATCGACTTAAATACGTTAAACGTTGGTAATTCGTCATTAGTATTAACAATAAATTAACAACGACTCTTTCAATGTTCGACATTAATTAGTCGTTAACATTAACAACCAGTTAACGACGAAACACAATATGTTTTTTGAAAAATATACAAAATATAAAAATTATAAAATCCTAACAAGAACTTAACAATTATAAAATCCTAACAATTATAACAACTCCTAAAATTAATCGTAACAATTTTAAAATTCGAACATAACAATTCTAACCATTCTAATAATAAAATTTTAGAAATTATAATTATAATTATAATATTTATTATTTTATTTGTGGAAGGACATCTAATTCTAGAGAGAAAGGAAAGCTTATTATAGAAAGAGATGGTGAGAAATAAGATAAATGAGCGAGAGAAAGAAGGCGGTGGGAGTATATATAAATTTTGTTGTCGTCGCTAATTCGTCGTTAATTTACGTCTTTACGACGAATCGTCGTAATTACGTTGTTAAACTATTGATATTTAAATTAATTACATATATGTACAATAAAGAACTGGTATGACGAAGAACCGGTACAATGTATTTCCTTGTTAATTCCTCGTAAATGTATTTCGTCGTAAAATCGTCGTAACATAACAATGGATTAACAGGAAATTTCAAAATACGATGTTAAATGCCTTCATATTTACAACGAAAGATTTTAACGCTATTTTACAATAATTTAACGACGAATGTTATTTTCATTGTTAAATCGTCGTAATTTCGTCTTAAATTTACGACAGAACTCTTTCGTCATAATTTTTCATCGTTAATCGAATGTTTTCTTGTAGTGGATAACAATCAGTCATATGATTGTCTCTTACTTAATTTTAATATTCCATATTGCCATCTATCTAATTCACTCTTACTATTATTAGTAATGGAAGTTTCAGAGATGAATTCTAAAGTAACTTGAAATTTGTTAGGTCAGTTAAGTAGGTGTCTCTATTGAGTTTGACTAGTATGATTAAGCCAATCGACTACAACCATTTGGCTACGAAAGATGAAGTTGTAAGTTTAAGATATACAAATTATAATTTTGCAGTTTAATTAAATTTGTTTTATATATTTCCCCACAAGTCTAAGCAATGTGAAATTTCAAGATGGAGCCCATTAGCTTTGTAATCCCGACCACATTATATGATTTTGGAAGGAATTATGCCAACTTTTTCAATAATAAGTTGGAATTATGCCAATTTATTATTGAAATTTAATCTCTTCCGATCTCAATATATTTCCCCAAGGGAAAAAAAAATCATAATAAGATGAAGAATGGGGGTTTGTTTGTCTCATCACGCTTTTGATCCAAACCAACGATCTTATATTAATATTTGTAGCTCCCATTCCATGGTTAGAAAAAAGGAAAAAAAAAAAAAAAA
>VBRH01000385.1:21008-32201 GCA_014578085.1 Cardamine resedifolia | reverse complement strand
AAAAAAAAAAAAAATGATGGAGTATAGTAGTATTTTGCTTGAGCCATTAATGACTGTGTCCGAAGTTAGGCACCTTCCCTTAAATATCCCATAACCAAATTTAAATTAAATAAAATTAAATAAAGTTTAAAAAAAAAAAGTCTCACCTTTTCCTCAACTGTACCCATCAATGCTTATGTCCATTCCTCTCCCTTGCACCAAAACTTTGCTCTGTATTTAATTTAACTCATCATTTTCCCATTTCTGCATGCAAGTTTTATGACTTTTTCCCAAATCTTTCTCATGCGTTTTTTACTTTCTTGATTTGGCAATTCTCTTGAGTTGGATTTGGAGACGGTTTGATATCTTAATTCTTTATGATTGCCGACACGAAAGGTTTGTTCTTGACTTGTAGTATTTTTTATTTTATTTTCTTGAAGAGTCTTCTTTTGGTAGATGAACAACTCAAGACGGAGCTAACAAAGTTGTATTGTATTCTTCCATAAATTTTCTTTATTTTATTATTCTTTAAACTTTCTTTGATTTTTCTCCGCATTTCGTCATGTTTCAGCATTACTATTTAAAGGATTTCTCGATATCTATGTAATAACGTCTGCTTTATTTGATTTCCCCTTTCTTTACATATGACAGAAGAAGCTAGACACACAAAAACAACTCAAATTTGTTTGTTGAGAAAATCTGAGTTAACGAACCAAGAAAATCTTAATTCTTTTGAAGCCAGGAGTTGGTTGACTGGTATTGCCCAAGTTGCTCTCCTTTTCTTGTTTTCAAATCCTACTTGATTTCTTTCTTCTCTATCATCCAAACCCATTTATAAATCTATAGTGGAGATTATTACATAACCAGATAACCTCAAGAACATCATCTCTAGACATTGTTCATTACCTTTGCCTTTGGTTTGTTTAAATTTCTTGGTTTGGATTGAGAAAATGGTGGGAAGCATTGAGGCCAAGAGCCTGCCGTCAAATGGGTCTGTTCAGCATAATGGTCTTAATTTGGAGGAGAAACTTGATGAGTTTCGTCGTCTTCTTGGGAAATCAGACAAAGATCCGTTAAGGATTGTAAGTGTTGGTGCTGGTGCTTGGGGAAGTGTTTTTTCAGCACTTCTCCAAGAAAGCTATGGAAGTTTCAGGGATAAGTTTCAGATCAGGATTTGGAGAAGAGCTGGGAGAGCTGTTGATAGAGCAACTGCTGAACATTTGTTTGAAGTGATCAATTCAAGGGAAGATATCTTGAGGAGACTGATAAGACGCTGCGCTTATCTGAAATATGTCGAGGCAAGGCTTGGTGATAGGACACTCTATGCAGATGAGATATTGAAAGACGGCTTCTGTCTTAACATGGTTGATACGCCGCTTTGCCCTCTTAAAGTTGTGACTAATCTGCAAGAAGCTGTGTGGGATGCTGATATTGTTGTTAATGGATTGCCTTCGACTGAAACACGAGAAGTGTTTGAAGAGATTAATAAGTATTGGAAAGAGAGAATAACGGTTCCGATTATTATTTCTCTATCAAAGGGTATTGAAACTGCTCT
This sequence comes from Cardamine resedifolia, assembly GCA_014578085.1. Lineage (NCBI taxonomy): Eukaryota > Viridiplantae > Streptophyta > Magnoliopsida > Brassicales > Brassicaceae > Cardamine > Cardamine resedifolia. The sequence continues at coordinate 30,667 of VBRH01000385.1, read as the reverse complement.
TGAACCAGTTCCACATATCATCACTCCAACAAAAATGATCCATCAAGCAAGTAAGCTTCTTTCTTCTTCTTGATTTTGCTCCTTTTGTATTGAGTCTATTGACACAATCTTGCTTAGTTTTTTTCTGAAGTTGGTTCTCTATTTCGGTGGTTTTGTAGCTGGTGTGCCGATTGAGAATGTACTGTATCTTGGTGGACCAAACATTGCTGCTGAAATTTACAATAAGGAATATGCCAATGCTAGAATATGTGGAGCTGAAAAATGGAGGAAACCACTAGCAAAGTTCTTAAGACAACCTCATTTCATTGTTTGGGACAATAGTGATCTTGTTACACATGAAGTAATGGGAGGTCTCAAGAACGTATACGCCATTGGAGCTGGTAAGTTTTTCTGTGTACACGTACAAAGATATGAGTGATTTTCTCGGGTTTGATCCTTCTCATTTTGTTTTGTTTCAGGAATGGTAGCGGCTCTCACTAACGAGAGCGCTACAAGCAAGTCGGTGTATTTTGCTCATTGTACATCTGAGATGATATTTATAACTCATTTACTAGCAGAAGAGCCTGAGAAACTTGCAGGGCCTTTGCTAGCTGACACTTATGTGACCTTATTAAAAGGGCGTAATGCGTGGTACGGTCAAATGCTGGCAAAGGGGGAAATAAATAGAGACATGGGTGATAGTATAAGCGGGAAGGGAATGATTCAGGTACTCAATCCTAATAAGTGACCACAAACCTTGAAAGAAGTTTGAAACTTTTTGGTATCTATGTGAATGTGGGATTTTTGTTGAATAGGGTGTTTCTGCAGTGGGAGCATTTTACCAATTGCTTAGTCAGTCAAGCTTAAGCATATTGCCCTCTGAAGAGAAGAAACCTATAGCCCCTGTAGAATCCTGTCCTATTTTGAAGACACTCTACAAGATACTCATCACAAGGTAATTGTGAAATCTGAGAGTTTTCTAATCTTCCAAAAAAGTTTGAACTTTGGTCAGTCATATTTCTAGTTTTCATGAATGTCTTGGACTTTGTGAGACGTTGAATCATTATTTGCTTCTTCGATTCTCTAATGAATTCTGTTGTTCAATTTTGCAGAGAACAATCAACACAAGCTATTCTGCAAGCCTTAAGAGACGAAACATTGAATGATCCCAGAGACCGTATTGAGATTGCACAGAGCCATGCATTCTACAGGCCTTCTCTTCTTGGTCAGCCTTGATTAGTCAGTCATGACTACGAAGAGATACAACATACATTACTTGTGCAAGCTGCAGATGCTGCGTGTTGGTTTCAATGGGAAGAGATAGTTTCACATCTGTCATGTCTTAAAATGGATTCTTGTTCAGTTTGAGTCAATACAATCCTTGTACTTTATCTTTTTTTCTTTATCAATGAGCGTTATTTGCTCAAATAATTTACTAGAAGAAAGAAAACACACATTTTTACTAAGCAAATATCAACTTCATTATCCCAATAAGCATTCTACTTTGGACTATTCTGAAACGCTGCACTCTAAAGCCAAGCAAGCTTTGTATGATTATTCAAGCTAATGGTTTTTCCATAGAGTCAAAGAAACATAGAGAAGGATTGTCCTGTAAGGTCTAATGTTAACTATACCAGTGAGATCGGTTATGACTCCATTCTCTGCTTTGTACAATCGGTTAGCTGGGGTTTAGATGCATGGTTAACCGTTGAATCAGATCTTCTTTCTTGAGCTTATAGTAATGTGTTACTTTCAGCTCCTTTGCTATGCATCTTAATTCCTTGCCTGTCTTGTTCTTCAACTCACTTGTTGAATACGATTTCACTGAGTCACTTACAATACCTCCACCTCTCTGGCTTATTCCGTCTATCGAATCCAATGAATCTGCATGCTGTGAAGGAACACTAGAACCCCTGATGATCTCAGGTTTTGGCTGCGCTGATTTTTTAACTGAATCAATATTAACCTCACCAGCTTCACCTTGTACTTTCTGCTTGGTGTTTCTGATAAAATTTGTGTTCATGTCTTTATTATCCCTCTGCCTCTTCATTACTAGAGCTGACCCAGGATTCAACAATGCTTTACTCTCTGTCTTTTGTCTAGCCTCAGTAAGCAAGTTTATGATCAGCTCGTCTTTAACAACAGTCTTCACAGCTTCAAGATGTGTTTTTTCACTTCTCTCATCACATGGCGTTTCTCTGCCTTTGTGCGGTTCATCACACAAATCTAAGAGAGACTCTGTGGTAAAAGGCTCAGAAGCAATTACGATATCTTGCAAGCCATCGTTTTGCAGATGATCCTTGAGTGTTTCTCCATCTCTCTTTGTAGCAGCGTTAGCCTTTTCTCTCACCTTCTCTATGGTCTCTAAAAGCAATGGCCTCAAAGTAGAACCTCCAATATTCTCTCGGCTAATAGCAGATGAAGATTTGTTCTCGGGGGCTTGTTTAATAGGATCTAAGACTTGATCAGTAACCAAGGATGAACAAGAATGTTCTTCAGCTTCCTCAACCTTACTTGCCAACGCAGGACTAGAAGAGGTATCTGCATCTTCTGCAACCTGTCCATCATTGGAAACACACAGAATTTCACTAAAAACATCCAAGGCTGCTCATTTGGGTCTTTAGAATAACAAAAAAAAAAAGACAGTTGCATGAAACAAGATTCCCATGGATGCATGACAATGAATTCAGAAAAGAGGAAATCTTTACAGACCTCAACTGTTAGTGGACCATTAGCTGCAGTCTCCTGAGGCATCAATCTTGTTTCAAGCTCAATCTCTTCAGTATGGTTACTAGAATCACTGGTCTGAATAGTTTGAGCATCGCTGATACTAGATGAGTTTTCATCCTCATCAAGAGCGGATTTAGCAGAACTTGTATCAGCATCTGGAAGAATAGCACTGAGAGTCTTGTCCTGTAAGAACACATAGCAAAAGTATAAAGTCCTAATCAAAAAAACCAAAATCACAAATTAAAGTCTCTTACCGAATCAGAAGAGCCTACATCATGCGAGTCACCACCACTCCCAGAGGAAACCATATCATTTTGAATCGAAACAGAATCCTTCTCAAGCTCATCGATTTCAACATCTTGCTTCTTCTCACTCAATATCCGCCACACTAGCTCACAATATTTTTCGTTCTGAAAATTTTCTTCGATCACATCTAAAAGCAACAAACGAGTGTCCTCAAAAAGAGAATCACAGAGAATAAATACAGATATCAAAACAATAAACAAACCCACCATTACCTGTTCTACAATCAAACCAAAATTCACAACCACGCATGGTTTGCTTACGAAAACTATCGTCTTCCACAACTAACCAAAAAGAAAAAACAAAACTTTGCATCAGTGCAGAAGACAACAACAAACAGTAAATAACATATAAGCACAATTGAGTCAACAAAATTACCAAGTGGCGGACCCCAGAGATCATCATCATCCATGGTGGTAAGCCGCATAATTCATCCTGTAAAAAAAAACAACATTTTATAATTCCGAAGCAATTCTCACTAAAGAAGCAAAGAACAGTAAAATCTGTTTCAAACTTCGAAAACAAAATGCGAGAAGAAAAGAAAAATTAAAAGAAAACTAAAACCCACGCTTTAACCATACCGGAAAACAATTACACTGAAATGACGGTAAAAAGAGAGAGTTTAACCGATGGATCTTCCGGAGATGAAGCGTTTTTCTAGGGTTCGTAGAAGGTCGGCGATAGAATTAAGTGAAGAGAGAGAGAGAGAGAGAGAGAGAGAGAGAGAGAGAGAGGAAAGAGGAAAAAGGCTGGCAGTGAAAGCGACGAACACTCTGCAAATATAGAGTAGAGTGTAGAGAGAGAGAAGAGAAGAGAAAAGAGAAAGGTCGGTTTAAACGGTGAACGGGGAGCCTACAAATGGATAACCAACGGAGGCGCGTGGAGGGGATAAAGTGTTTCCCGTTTAGCCGTTTTAAGGACTCGTGGGGACCACTTCGTTAACCGATTCTCAACCGTCAGATTATTTGACTTTCGTCTGACCATGGTCGCCATTTGTACACCATGGAACTAGCTATGGGAACAAATGTTCGTGTGTGTTTGAGTTCTTGTACGCTCTCAGATGATTGCTTTTCCATCGGACGGCTAGGAAACTATGAAAATCTCGGATGGCAAAATCGTAATAATATGGTAAACTCATGGGTCCCACGATCACTTTTTTTTCCTTTTTTCTTTTTTCTCTATTGAACTTGACATCTGAGAATGACGTCCGTACGGTTATTGCTTTTTCCAAAGATTTCATCCGCGTGACGAAGCTTAAACTTACATAAAATATGAATAAACTGTCGAAAAGTATAGTATTATGCAAAATATTTGCTTTTGCAAAAGCATTAGGCAAAGTTGGTATTCTTTCCACTCTTTTTTGACGTTTTATTTACGTGTATCCTAGTATTTTATGGTATATGATTTCATTTTAAATCTTGTGTTATTTATCGTGTTTTCCAGAGAAAAAATTGTCATTCTATTTTCAGAATTCAACGTATTCGCATTTTATTTTGTTTGCGTTAACTTTACGTAGGCGTTCAAGTAAAATTATAGACTCACCTACTGTACAAGGAAAAACAATGACAACATATGACATATCTAATAAATAGATGTTATAACTATACGAAGATTCACAATAATTTATGATCTAGTAATCAAATAATCTCTCTAGATTTCTAATAGTAAATGAAATTATCACTTACTCTATAGATAACATACTACTTAATTATTTATCAGTCATTTGTAACTATAAATGTCACATAATTAACCACATGAGACTTACTTCAGGTTTTATCGCTCAGTTTTCCACAAGTGACTCTCTGCTCGAGCTAGAGCTCCACTTACCTTGAAGCTGAAGTTATTAATGTAACATCTCAATGAAACTCGATTGTTTCTCAGGAAAAGCAACGTTTATAACAACAGCGAGAGAATCACATTACAACCGCAAGTTCGTATAGAGGGTTGGACTAATTAAGTGGAACACAAATTTTCTATTCGTGGTAAAAATAAGAATTTGCAGTAATAAGCGAAATAGAAAACTGTAAGTATTTGAGAAATACTAACCGGATAGCCAAAAAAAATAAAAATTGAGATGGACAAAGAAAAAGTATCAGGCAGAGTTGGAGAAAGAAGGACCAGAAGGAAGCAGATCGTAGCCATCGTGATGGTGACAAGACTCGACCGGTATGCATTTAAGGATAACGGCTACAATCATGCTCAATGATCCTATCAAGATCGATAGTAACCAATGTTGCCAGCTCAGCGGAACGGTGCTAGCAAATGCTCCAAGAAACTCCACTATGATCACTTGGAAGACTACGGTCACAGTCATTACGCCTGTGAAGACCCAGCTATTGAACATTCCTTTGAATACATTTATCTTCTCTATTTCGCGGCTATTGATCTCATTGAATACCTGTTTTTACAAACCATTTTGATTCTCATGTTACTTATTCTTTATATAAGAATTGAGTTAGTTTTTAATTGTTTTAGAGTAGTACCTGGCAAAAGACGAAGGAGTTGAAGATGACTGTGTTAAGAATGGCCGTGGAGTCAGGGCCATCGAGTTTGAGAAGAGATTCGCCTGCGAAATTGAGAATTCCCAAGACAATCAATTGGTAAACGCTTTGACCGGCAATGTTTCTCCACATGGTTTTGGTGATGAAGCTAGCGGTTCTAGCGATTGGTTGACGTTTCATTAAACCCTCATTGGGAGGTTCTGTTGCGAGAGCCAACGCACCGAGTGTGTCCATGATCATGTTAACCCAAAGCAGTTGCACAGCAGTGAGTGGAGCAGATCCTGGAAAAGGAAAAGAAAGAAGGGTTATTATATATTACCAAACAATAGGAGAAGATGGTGTTTGAATGTTTTTGATTACCTGTGATGCAAGCAGAGACGAAGTTGATGATCAGAGCAACGACATTAACAGTTAGCTGGAACTGAACAAACTTCTGAATGTTTATATACACAGCACGTCCCCATTTAGCCACATTCACTATTGTTTTAAAGTTATCGTCCATTATGATCACATCAGCATTCTCTTTTGCAACCTGCATATCCAGGAAAATTTAATCTCAGGAGGTTTTCTGATTAACAAATCTAGTAACAGAGAATAATTAAGGTTTACCTCTGTTCCAGCTATTCCCATTGCTAGTCCAATGTCAGCCTCATGCAATGCAGGAGCATCATTTGTCCCGTCCCCAGTCACTGCAACTACCTCTCCAATTTTCCTTAAGTTGCTGACTAAAGTATGTTTGTCCAATGGCAGAGACCGAGCCATTACCTGGAGGCAGTAACAAGTTTGACAGTTTTCTAGAGACAAGTGAAAGATAACAATTAATTACAATTAACCATGTCAAAGAACCTGAATTTTGGGGATAATGGCCCTCATTTCATGAGGAGGCAAATCCCGGAATTGTGAACCTTCTATAGCTAAACCTCCTTCAGTAAATATGCCACATTCCTTTGCAATTGCTTTAGCTGTACTTATGTTATCTCCAGTGACCATGCGGACGGTGATTCCAGCAGCTTGACAAGTCTGAACGGCTTCCCTAACACCTGGGCGTACTGGATCCTTGATTCCAACAACTGCTACCATTGTATAGCCTCCATTAGGGAGATCTCCACTGGGAGCTTCATCCAGATCTTTGTAAATTAGGCAGAGAGTCCTCAGAGCCTCTGAGGCAAAGTCCTCTATGACATCAGAGATATGCGTAATACGTTCTTCAGTTAGTAGAACAGAGTTTCCATTCGAATCCACAACATTCTCGCACATTTTCAACACTATTTCAGATGCACCTTTGCAGAAAGCCCGTGCGCCACCTCCAGGAAGAGCTATAAGAACAGACATTTTCTTCTTGTCTGAATTGAAGGGCTCAATCTTGAGTATCTTATGCTCTTTACGCTGCGTGCCAAAGTCACCACCTAAAAGCAAACCGAATTCAAGTATTGCTCTTTCTGTCGGAGATCCTAGGATCTGAGTGTTTCCATCTTTATCCTTAACAACTTCAGAACCAGTGTTCTGAAATATGCCCTGCAAAAGAATACTCTGAACTTCTTCTGGTATTTCCAACTGGAAGCTTTTTGTACTTCCCTCTTGCCTTTCCTGAACCTTATCACAGATCCATACTTTGTTCACTACCATGTGGTTAGTAGTTAAGGTACCTGTCTTATCAGTGCAGATGCAAGTAGCAGAACCCATAGTCTCGCATGCAGCAAGATGCCTCACAAGTGCCCTGTCACTCATCAGCTTCTTCATAGCAAATGCCAAACTTAAGGTCACCGCCAGTGGCAAACCCTCAGGTACGGCAACGACAATGATAGTTACAGAAATTGCAAAGTAGTCAAGTAGAGTAAGTGCATCTTCAGATGACCAGCTGGTGAAGCTACCAGACGTTGCTTTATCCAAGACAAACCTTATGCACAATACCACAAATGTAAGCACAGCGAAGGTTAAACCAATCTTACCAATAATTGTTGCAACCCCATTTAGCTTCACCTGCAGAGGAGTCTCATCTTCTCCACCATCAACCAGCGTTTCCATCAACTTTCCCCACTCAGTCCTCATGCCAACTGCTGTTACCAGCATTTTTGCAGAACCGTTTTGAACTTTGGTTCCTGAAAGCAGAAAAGGCTTCTCTTTATTCACATGTGACGGTTCACTCTCACCTGATAAGCTCGACTCGTCTATCTCCAAGTTGTATCCAGATATAAAAATCCCATCAGCTGGAACTTGATCCCCAATAGATAGATGAACCACATCGCCCACGACCAAGTCATGAATGGAGATCTCTTGTCTGTTCCCATCTCTGGTAACCTGGACAATAATCTTCTTCTTCTCTCGATCCAAGTCTCTGAACTGCAAAGATTGCTTGTAGTCACTGATAGCAGTAACCATGACCACCAAGAGTATACTTAGCAAAATCCCCGTCCCATCATACATTCCCCTTGGAAATCCTTCTGTGGCAACACCCACGCCTATAGATACAACAGCACAGACCATAAGGATGATAAGGGTAATGTCTTGAAGTGCTTCCCAAACAAACATAAAGAAGGATCTGGCTGGTTTCTCAGCATAACGATTTTCTCCAAAGATCTTCTCCCTGATGGGCAGTTCACTCGAAGGAACTCCTTCCGCAAGAGATACAGATACTCTCTTTGCAAGTTCTTCAACTCCACCATTTTGTGCCAGGCTCTTAGTGTCACGATTGCGAACCATAGATGCAAGTTCATCTGCTTCAATAGAAAATCCGGCTTGCTTAACCTCATCAGTGAGCATGTACTCCGGCCTAGCAGCAGCTAGAGAAAAATACAATACGAAAAGAAAAGTTTACATAGCCATATTAACACATTCGTCTCCAATTTGGTAAAGCATGCATCGCTCTTAAAATTCAGCTGCACATCTTACCATCAATGAATTGAAGAGCTGCCTTTTGAACATAGAAAGCAACTCGGATCTTTTCCTGGTTATCAGTATTCGGTAAAGAAAGTGAGTTAACAGAGAGAAATAAAACACCACGAGATGGGAATCATTGGTAATACATGAAATTGATATTCAAAAAACATCTAACAGCTTTTGACACCTGAGTTAAAAGAATGTAAGCTGTGATTTATTTTACTCAATTGTTAGTCATGAAACCTTTTTCTTTATTTACAAAAATTTGAATAGTGTTTCTATATTTGGTTGATGCAAGTGGACAGATTAATGGTGATCTATGTTTAAGAACCTTATGAATAACTTCATTACCTACGTTATTGCACCAAGAAGTCAAAGAGATTGTAGTATAAGTCAACAACTACATATAAATATTATTAAATCAAAACTTGATTTAATAATAACGAAAAAAATGCGAATTTTAAGATCAAAAGGCAAATGTCTAGAATTCGTCCTTTCGTTTTAAGAAGAGTAAAAACTAAAAAGGGTCAGACTTTTTGCAGGCCCCTCAAATCGTCTCATCTTCTTAGTAGCGACAAGAAATTATCCAATTTGTAAACATAGTAGAGGACACTAAAGCATTATACATCTTGATGTCATCATCATGTGGTGTTGTCTTGCCAATTATTTTTTTTTTTTCTTTGGCTTCTGCAATTGAACATTACACAGAGATAATGCCGAAAGAAATAATTCATCATCTATATATTTTATCCTTAACTCCTGTTTCCCTGAGTTGTATTAGCAACTTATATTACGTGTAATTTTTCAACGAGCGAAATATATGGTTTATTGATTACACATAGAGATGTTTTCATGAGAAGAATAAAGCTATTTTGTTTAATTTTTTTATGTTTGAATGTTTTCCCTTCTATTTAGCTAATTAAAAAAAAAAAAGCAAAATTTTTTTGAAGCAAAAGTGTAAGATTAGAATTTGAAAATAACAAGTAAAGCCTTTCTGTATACACCTACCTTTCGTACGGATCATCAATGGCAGAAAAGCCTAAAGTGATAAATTATTATTATTTTGTTCTTCAAAGGTTTTTTATAAAAGTAGATTTACATAAAACATTTAACCAAAAATAGAAAGTTTCCCAAACTACTATTTACCCGAATTTTCTCAGAGAAAAAGCAATCACATCCTCCAGAAAACCAAAATCATAGCTAAGAAATCAGAACCATAGTCACAATATTCCAGCTCCGTCGTTTAATTTATGAACAACGGCAAAAAAA